>JAIPRM010006190.1:0-19120 GCA_025469315.1 Stegophylla sp. TES_Ste_2020 | reverse complement strand
TGAAATTTTATTTTGCATGTTTTGCATGTTTTTGCATTTTTTCTTGCATATTTTGTCTTTTTTTAGCGCATGTTTGCATGCATATTTTACAATTTAAAATGCATATAAATCCGGTCTTTACTTATAATGCAATGCATCTCATAAGTTTGCTATCTCTGAACTACAATATATATTTCTACGTTTTTTTAATACTTTAATTACCTTAATTAAGATTATCAATACTTATGATATTATGTATTGGTACTAAGTATCTATTGGATTTGGATAGTTCAAGCTCCAGAAAGTTTTAACTACTCTAAATAAGCAATCTTCTGCTGACAAATAATATTTTCTAAGAATTTTTTCCTTTCTAAACAACATTTTGTCTATTATTTTGTCTATTCTTGTCTTCCTATTTTGTCAAGGTTTCTCAATGCCAACCAAGGTCTTTTTTTCTATTAGTTTGAAATTGAGGACTATTTTTCTGATATCATCCTTATTCCACTTTTCTTTCCATCATACGTCACAGCCATAGGTGCAAATAGTGTTTGATGTTTGGGGTTTCTGGAGTTCAGGTCAAATTGTATAATACTGTAATTGTATATAACTCTTGTTATAACAAAGTCAGTGCAGGCAAACCCAGCATTTTATTCATGAGATTTTTTTTGGGGGGAGGGGGCTATATGCAGTCTTAGAGGGCTAAGCTCCTCAGCCCCTTTCTATTTGCGCCTATGGTCACAGCCATTAAATCCTTTGTCCTCTTATGAAACTGATGACTGAAGACTGAATAAGCCATAATTTAATGGTTAAGGCCTAAAAAAATAAGAGTTGAGATTTAAATGCTATGTGATGTAAATAATGCTTATATATACCAAACAATATGGTAATTAGTTTATATTTCCATAAATGACTAATGCTGTAGTCCAGTAATGAAAATTGATGGCACATGAATTCTAGCCACGTGAATATTTTGGAAAGATTTAAATAATTATCAAATTAGGTATGTTTTATTTTACTGTCGACAAATTATTTAAAAATAAATAAGACCCTGCTGGAATGTTGATATTATTCTTAATGTATTTCAAGAAATTAAATTATAAGCCTATTAAAAATGTTGTTGATATACTTAGAAAGATAATTTTCAAATGCAACTTGTTAATTTATGTCAAAAACTATATGTATTTATTTTAATAAGAAGGGAATATAAAAAAACTGAGCATGGTGAGGCAGTAGAAAGGTTTACCAAAACCACGATTTTATCATTGTCAATTTTTAAATTTTTTTCAATTTTTTCATTGATGTATTCCCATGAGTACTCTTGTTTGAAATAAATTTTATCAAATTATTTTCATGGAGCCAGCTAATGAATGAATGCTGTGTTGCGTGTACTCAAATGAAAGTTCCAATCCATGAACCTAATTAATTGACATCGAGTGTATGATAAAAAAAAATACATCAAGCATATCAATTATACTTTTTATATATTTCATTTAATTAAACTTAATACTGGTTTTCCAAATAAATACAATAAATGATTTAAATTAGGTAAATTTTCAAGTGTAAACAATAGTTATAACTTCCAGAAAAATGTATTTATTTAACTTATTTATCATATCAATGATTTAAATGACAATTTTCTTTTCATGGATTATTTATTTATAATTTCATGGAACACATGAAATGAAATCCTACTTACATATTTAAGATGGGAAACCAAAAAATTTGCCACTTCTGTTAAGTCTTTATCATTTATCACTATTACCTTGGCTGATTATGAATTTATCTCATGATATAAGAATATACCTACATAATTTTATTCATAGCAAATTATTTGTACTAAAAATTTTCATTTGAGTTTTTGTATTCATATCGTAAACAGTATTATTTAATTTTTCACTGTGAAAATTAATAATTTTTAGTGAAAAGAAATATAATAAATGGCTGGAATAAGTAAACAATTATGTTAGTCCAAGTGTCATAATAGTTTACCTTGTGAAAATAAATGATAGAATTTTTCGTTATTAATATTGTTTAAACTAGACCTTGACAGGGGTAATCATATTGACTTCCTAATAGTAGAATATTCTTTTTTTTATAATACCATTATCACTAAGTTTACTAAATAGATTTTATTTTATTTTAATTTAAATAGATAATAATTTATTTATATTATTTTATTTTATTATACGCTGATCGGCTTTTTACAATGAGGATAATTAATATACATACAAAAAGTGACAGTACAATACAGATGTAATACCTTAATACTTAACTTAGTTACTAAATGACAATATAAAAAAAAAACAAATACATTTGTAAATTACAGTAAGAGATAAAATAAAGTATAGTTATAGTATGACATAAAATAAATCATTAATCTCCGTATAATTAATACATTTATATTTAAAGCATAATAACATATTAAATGGTTTTGCCAATTTAAGTAATATTGTAATAAATAAATGAAATATTATATTTTTTGACTATAATTTTAGGCATTTTATATATTGTATAAAACTTACAAAACCTAATGTCACCACTGATTTAAAGCATTATGTTGCCATAGTTTTTAAAATACTTTACCTATCTATCTAAATCCCATCAAAGTCAGTTTAACAATTTTTAAAGATTTATCTGTACAAACAAATTAATTTTTTAATTTTATTTGTATAAAGTTGACCATTAAACTATTATGTGACTATTGTTTATATTTCAAGTGAAAAATGTATTTTATTTAAAAAAAAACAGAAAAATTCAATTAAGTTACAAATCAATGAATAAAGTATAACTTTTTTCAATAATTTTTTTCAATTCTAGAAGAAGGCTTGAAATCTTCATTTGAGTATATTGAGAGATTAAATTCACTGTTTTTTATTAGTGATTTGGAAAAATTTGCATGTTGGAAACCATAGAAATTTCCAACCTATCAATATAACGGGTAATCTAGTAGGTTACACGGATTTTTAAAAATTCACTTTATTTTAAGAGTTGAATCAGAATAAAATATGTTTCAACATTTACATAATTTTTTGACTTTGGAAACCATGCTAACATAATTGTCTAAAGGTAACCTTCAAACAAATAAAATTTTATTTGCTTGTACAGACAAACTCATCACATTTTGGCAACTATGACAACATGATGATCTATGTTAGTGATGACCAACCTTTTAGTACCTAGAGTCATAGAAAAATTAAAAAATTATTTATAGGTCAAAATTTTAAATTAATTACTTAATGCAGTGAAATCTAACTCTAATAGACACCAGTATAACGGACTCACTTTTTAATGGACAAAATGATTAAGTCCTAGAAAAAAGATTGTCTAATGTCACCTTATATAAACCTGTCTAAAATAAACATTTTCTACAACGGACATGGACAGCAATATTTTATTTCTGTAGATTTTTGTGAATATTATATCTTTAAATTATTATATTATATTTAGCGGGACGATTAATACATAGTAATGGGTCAAATTTGGCTCGTAAACCACCACTGCTCTAAGTAAATAAAATTGAAGAGTTTATTTTGTTTATATATTCTAAATGACTTTTGTGATCATACAATTAATATTATTTTTTATTTTTAAAGGAATGTGTTGCCAATGGATACCGTTGTTCAGCTTGGGATTGCCCTAACAAATATCCATTACCGAACATGAGTTTTTATGGTTATCCCAATGATCTTGCGATAAGGAAAATTTGGATTAAAAATTGTGGAATAGAAAATTTAGTAGGACCCAATGAATATGTTAAACAATCTTTAAAAGTATGTTCATTGCATTTCTCAGAGGACATGTATAAAAATAAAAATACAAAAAAAAGACTTATTCCTGAAGCTGTTCCAACAATATTCGACAATTGTAGTAAGTGATGTATGAACAATTTATGAAATATGGAAAACATTGTATTTATACTGTTTGTTATTCAGTTATAATTAAAATATATAATAATATAAAATAATTATAATTAAATTCTATATTTTCTATTTATTACTAGCTACTCTATACATTATGTAACAAGATTACTAATTAATGATAATTAGAGAAATAAGAATTCATATATACTTGGTATATACATAAACTTTGGAAATATCTTAATTCTTGTGAGTTTTTTTCTAATAAAATTTTAAACATTTCACTCTTTTAAAATAGTTTTTGATCTAAGTATTTTATATACCAGGTTTCATAAAGATAAGTTTGATAAATTATTTTATAAGCTTTTGATGCTAAAATTTTGCAAGATTTTTTTCAATCAACCCTTTATAAAGATTATAATTTAAAATTGTGGTATCGATTTTTCATTATCAATATTGTTCATATGTTTTTTATTTGAATTGTAATTTTCAAGAATATTAGCTGATTAAAATATATTTTTACCACACATCTCAAGTTGATATTAATGTTTAATTAACTGTTAAAAAAAAAAAAAAAAAAATCGTAGATTTAATTTTGTGATTTACAATTTCATAATATATTCGATTTATTGTGTTTAAGATTGATTTGATTGTTTAGGATTTTATACAAGCTTACTCATATTATATGTATCTACTTATATCCACATTCTGGTCAAATTTTAATCAAATTCTTATTACAACAATAAACATTATAATTTTGCAAAATTCATAATTTTCTTAGATAATTAATTCGGTATGTATAGCTTTAATTATAATAGCAATGTTATTCTATAATTAATGCTTATATATTGCCTGAAGGGTAAAGAATACAAAAGGTGTAGAATATTATTATTTAAATTTAGGTTAACTTCTCATTTTATTACAATGGTTCCAATTATTTTACAGTATTATTGTTTATAGTTCTGAATAATTCAAAATTATTTTAATTATTTCAAATTTCTGTTATAAATAATATAAATATATTAAAAGTCTATAGTTGATTAATTTTTGTTACACTTTTCTAAAAAAAAGGAATATAATACCTACACCAAATATAAAACTAAATATTATTTTTTATTTAAATAAAGAAAAAATATCAATTAAGTTTTGGAATCATTAATCAAACTATATACAAGGTGACAGATAAAATGTGTGAGAATAACCTATGAAAAAATTCCTATGAGAATAACAAAAAAATGATATTGCTAAGTGTATATACTCCATGTTACTGACTTAGGAATAATGTAAAAATAATTTTTCAAATTTTTTATGAAAAACATAGTTATGGCATTATTTGAGTGTAATGTATAACAGTTTTATTTGCGAAAATGAGAATTACCCACAATATCTATCTATTATATTCAAATAGTTAATTTGACTATTCAGTATTTTCTAATGTTGTGCCCAATATATAAATATATGTTAGCAGAAAAATGTATAATATCGTCATTTTATAACAAATCCTGTAATAAATTGTTTAAGAGTTACATAACGCACTAAATATCGAATAAAATAACAGATCTTAAAGTATTATCTTATAGAATATAGAGATAATTATTATTTTAACGCAATTCCAGTTTTTTTACAATCAGTTACTAGTTACATGATATTGATTGAATAATGACTTGGACATGGAATACATGTCCAAGTGATAAATAATTATATGTAAGACATCAATAAGGTCTCATTTTTTAGTGTTGTTTAAAATGTAATTGTTATTTTTAAAAGTATAAAAAGAACTATCGAGCAAACACACTGTCGGGAAAATGTACTGATCATCCAATGATGGTTTTAATTTAAATAAAATATATTTCATTATTGCTTTAATATTAACATTTTTTTGAACTTTTATAATTGGTTTTAAACCATATATTTTGATAAATTGTCTATTACTTTTAATGAAACATATTTATTTTAAATGTATTTTATATATTTAAATCATGTGTATTATTTTAACAGATACTACTAGACGATGCCCTGAAGTTATTGTTGATGAAAATCCAGATGTAAATTGTGTTAAGACCATACCAAATAATGATAATGGAATCGTAATACCTGCTTTATCTACAAATTGTGACACTAGAATAAACCTTCTACCACCGTCAATTGTAATGGTAAATAAGAATACATTTATCAAATTTCAAATAACTGTAACTTAATAAAATTTAAATTCTGGACGAAGTGAAGAAGCTAGTGTTTTTACAATGATGTATATAATTTTTTCTTTATAAACTTTTTCGTATGGATCTAATTATCCAAAAGTCTTGATCAGCAACTTTTTGAAACTGAATTTATCTCGTGTTGGTAGTTTAGAGGGGTTAATTTTTGAATATTTTAAACCCAAAATTTGATAAAAAGACTAGAAAACCATCAATTTTTAATTCAAACATTTTGAAAATTTTTAACATAGGTAGATAATAGTGTGAAAAACATTTTTCGCAAGAAAATTTTGAAAATTTGAAAAAATAATTTTAAGACATTTTTCTAACACTATTTTTTCATTATTTCTTTTCGTTTTCTTTCTTTAGAAGATAAAAAAAAGTAAAGTAATGTAAAGTATAGACAAGAAAGTGGTGGGTGTGTTGAAAATGATGACTATTACTATTTTTTACATTATTAACTTCCTTCGTTCAGAATCTTCTCATTGAAGAAATGGTGTATCGTTTCTTTAAAATTCTACAAACCGTTCAAGAGTATCTGACACGAGGAGTGAAGAATATCTGTGGTGTGAAGTATTTGTGGCTTTCTTATTAATACTTTTTAGTATATCAAATTTTTGCACCCATATATAAAGAGTTTTTTCTTAACATGCTGGGAGAAAACCTAATTTTATCAAAAATAATGAGTTGTCTGATTGTTGCAACAAGTCCTCCTATTGTAAAGTACTAAATTTTTGTGTCTCCTCAAAAAATACCTTTAATACATTATTATTATTATTATTTTATACTTATTTAATTTCGTACATAAAAATTATTATACAAAAAATGTTTTGTTTCTTAAATTTGCTTAATTAATTGTTTTTCTAGTCCTAATATTGTCTCATCGTATTTTCATTCTTTAAATACAGTTCATATAATTCTCATTTAGTAGGCATGGCTGTTTAGTCGTCAAATAGTATCGTAAAATTTTTAATTATTTTTATAGAACTTCAATAACTAGTATTGGAGAGTATATGGGACTAAAAAAGTAATGAAGTTTTAATCATTTAACAATATTTATGTATTTTAAAATAATAAACGACTCCTTATATAATTCTGCCTTAAAATAATACAAAAATTTCCTTTGCATATTTGAAAATGTAAGCAGGAAATTTCAAGATAAAATTAATTTAATGTATGACATTTTAAATATGTCAGGTGGATTTTACTCACGTAATTAGTCCCCTGCAGAAAGATATCCTCTGGAGGAAACTTGTACAATTATTTCATTCAATTAACTACACTTAAGAGAATACTATGAATTAATTCTATATTATGTATATTTTGCATATTGCAGCCTTTTAATTATTAACAACATCTGTTTCTTTTAAATAATGCATCATATTTTTTGGTTTTATCATGACATAAAATATATTATTCTACCTACTTTTTTTAAAATCATTTATTATTGTGTCTTAATATATCATTTTTACTTTAAAGAATAATGAATTATTAAATTTGAATTCGAGCATTGTATATAAACCAAAACAAAATGCATATTGCTGTATACCTGGATGTATCTATAGCGTTGAATGCTTAAATAAAAAAAAGAGCGATTCTAAATCTAGGCCTTTTGCTCTTTTCGATGCGCCAATTGTAAGTTTTTTTCTTATTATATTTGAAAACTTTATAAGTATAATCTCTGATTTTATATATTTATGATGATCATTTTATAGGAAAATCTGAATGAATGGAGTTGTATACTTGGAATACCATTAACAATTGAAAGTAATATTTGTGAAAGGCATTTTAGCCCTACAGATATCATTAGCCGTGATATTTATGTTACTGGTTCTGGATTAGCTAAAGCAAAAAAATTAATGTTGGGTGCTATGCCAGTTAAAAATTTCCGCGGGATAAAGAGACATAGAGTTATTAACAAGAATGAAGGTACAAAAGAAACTATGAAGCGCTCAAAAGGTATTTAATAAATAAGTTTTAAGTGTTCATAGAATGTAATATAAATGCAATATCAATATATTATGTATATATATATATATTGTGTATTCACACCAAATGATACTACTAAATATTTCAGCTGAATATCTAATATAGGGGGAATGCTGAACATTTAACTTAAATAGTAACACAAAATATTTCCTTCCAATGACTTTGGTTTGAAAAGGGTATTTTTTTTTGGAAAATATTATATTAAAAGACATATTTTGTCATAATTTTCAAATTTTTACTCCAATTATTGTGTTTATGAATAAGAAAACATTCATTTTTTTTAAAATAGCAATAAGTTTTATTAACACCAAATTTGAATACAACTTGTTTTCTTAAGTAATTTTGATCCTTATAATCATGGCTTTAAAACCAAAATTGACTGAATGACAACGAATTAGAATTAAATTTTCAATTATTGAATTTTTTAGCGATATTAATACGTCATTTTGGTAAGATAACCTTTGACCAAAGTAGGATTTTTTTAGGATAGTGAGAGTGGTACCGATACACATTGTAGGCTAATTTAAAAAATATTTACCCTTCTAGTACGCTCATGTGAAATAAAACATACTTTTTTAAATTCAACACACAATTTTAGCACAGTATTTAAATAAAACTAATATTTTTTAAGCAACATAGATAATTGAACATATTTTCCATTTAAAAAATTAGCTGAACTAGAACAAAATTAAATTTAAATAAAAATATTTTTACAAATTATTTAATTTTACATATTATTAATGTCATGTATGCATCAACAATGGAGTATGCGCAAGTTACTTAATTAAATAAGTTAAAAAAATGTTAGAAAAGAATGTCAGTTTCTCATAATCAAAATTTTTCTGCAGTAAAATTCTTTTCTTATTATCTGTCACATATTACCTATCTGTATTTAAATTTTTATGAAGTTTGAGTTACAAAAAGATTTCAAATTTTCTTTTCATGTTTTGGGTAGTTTTCCACAAATTTTTGAAAAAATAATTGAGAATTTTGAATAATAATCCATTTGAAATACCATCCAGAGGAAAATTTGGTTTCAAAAAAGTGCTGGTCAAGATTTTTGGACAAGTATTTAAATATACGAAAAAGTGTTAAAAAAAATTTAAGAAGGCCGTAATCGACTTAACACCATGGATATACCACGCTTTTTCACTTTTTGGGTTGGATATCCTTGGTGGGTATACTGAATTTTATAAAAAAATACTATAATAACTATGTTATCAAAGATTCTTTGATTATCATGATTACTACAGTTTTCATGATTGCTATGATTGCATTAATTACCACAGATGTCATGTTAACCTTAGCTGATGTCATTGTTACAAAGTTATCATGGTTGCCATTGTTACAAAATTACATTGTTTATTATCATTGTTATGATAAATAGAGGTTGGATAGGAGGAATGGTATGATAGGGAGTGGGTAGGCAGTTAAATTTTTGGTTATAGGGTATAAGTCAAGGGGTCAGGTCTTCGGTAGGTAGTAGGGAAATAGGGAGTCAGAGGTCAAAGGACAAGGTCTAGGTCAGGTCAGGTGGGAAGGTCCAACAATGGTGACAAGTGTAAACCCTTTGAAATAATGCGAATTCAGAGAAATGCTAAGTATAATGTACAATCTAGAGTAGAATTTTGATACAATTAGTGGCTGATCGATGCTTTTGAATCAATATTACTATACGCTAAAGTGTTAACAGAACAAAAAAAATATATAAAAATAAATAAACATCATTGTAAATTCATAAGATTCGCTTCGTTCATAATCTAAAAATTAATATAATTAAAAATAAACATTTGACTATTGTCTTATCATGGATATCATATTCAACAAATTAATTAGTTGATATCAAATTATATATTAAAACTAAATAAACAATCTAAGCGAAATAAAATGACATGAAAAACATATAATGCTGTGATGACAGCATTTTGGGTTACTTAATAAGGGAAATACTCAATTTTCGGGTGGATTGTATGAGGTCATTAGAGGATTTTCCCTAGAAAATGTCCTAGATAATGATATTTTTATTTATGCTTAGAACTATCTTTACTAAAATTGTTGTGTTATTTAAAGATAAAGATTTGACAAACTATATGTTATGTTACTCTAAAAATACAAAAAAGTGTGATTTCGGCAAAATTACAATTTTCAAACGTCTGTAACTCATACTCAAATTGATATACAAAAATATGATATGTAGCAAAGTTAAACTTTTACTAAAACCATTCAAGCACAATATATTAAAAAAACTTTGGTGTCATTTTAGCGCCACCTAAAAATGATTACATTTTGATAGGTTTTTATCTTCACTTAATAGGTCTAAAATAAATTCTATGTAAAGCTGACGTTTTGAATATTTTTATAAATATTAGACTTAAGATATATAACATAGAATTTTCAGAAATAAAATTGGCCTAATGATAAAAGACAGTTAGTTATTAGAATATAGTCGAAAATAGGTAAAAAAAAAAAAAAGGCCTATTATAGGTTTTTACCGGGGAGTGGGTGTAGAATTTGCCTAAAGGGTTAAAAATTTACCTCTAGATTTCTTTTCTAAGGTTCAACAACATACTTAAGTACTAAAGTTTGAGCAAAAACGTGATCCTATCCGACAAAATTTATGTTGAGTTAAAAAAATATTACTCTTATATGTTTGTGTGTGTGTGTTTATGTGTATAGATATAGCCAATAATTTTAGCACAAACTTCTTTTTAAATACAATTTTAATCCAATATATTTGTATTAAAATAGTAAGATATAATATTTTGAAACAATTTAAAAATAATTTGAATTTTAATTGAAGAAGGATTTTTTTTATACATTAATCATATTTATTATTTAAAAACTATTTGCAATTTTAAATAGTAGAATTTTGAAATTTGTTTTTGGAGAAAATATTTTTTTAATTTTGATTTGTTGTAGATAATCCAAAACCTGAATATAAAATAGATGATAAGCCAGAAGAAGATAATAGTTTAATTGATATTATTCCTTCTATTCCAATTTGTAAACAATCATTAAATCGCAATAATGAACCTATGGAAGCACAATCAAACATAAAATCTAATGAAGCACTAACTGCTGATCCACAAAATACTTTAAATCATATTTTGCCAAAAATTTTGAAAAATAATTCTCTGCATATCTCTGTACAATCTACACCTGTGAAACAGATTAATCCGGAATCAGCACTTGAAACCAAAATGATGCAAAGTAATTTGCAATCAAAATTTACAAAAATACTTCCGAAAAAAATAGTAAATAACAGTGATTTATGTGTTATTGTTGATCGAAATATTAATCAAAGTGAACAAGTACCATCTACTCAAATCGCTGAAAAGATTGAGGTTAATGTAAACCCTAATCTACTAAAATTTAAACAAATGGACAACCCACCAGTTGTTATTACCATTGATGATTCCAACATAGACGATCAAATTCCATCAATGGCAGAATTTAAAAAAATATTTCCAAATATTCCAGGTAATTATTCTGAGTTTATAAGTTATGAACCAAGTAGTAAGGAAAATAAACAGGTGTATACTAAAGTAAAAAATAAATAAATGAACACCAAACTGCTAATAATTATTTGCAATAAAATGTTGAAAAACTATTATATTTTTCATCTAATAATATTCTAAAAATTTATTTAACAATCTAGATATAATCTTGATAAAACATTAGCTAATAATTCAATTTTTACCCTTTCAGATTCAAGAATCATGAGGGACTTTTTTTGGCTTACAAGAGATGTGATGCTTCCTAATAATTTTTGGAGATGTTATCATAATGCTGCTGACAATGCAATAGTTTTTATTCAATATGATGTATGCAGTGATCCCCTTAAAAGGGTATACTTTCGTAACAGCATTGTGCCAACAATATATTTAAACAAAAAGCCTTATAAATACAATAAAGCTATGAACACTAAAGAAGATCTTGAAAAGCTTTTGGGATATATTGATACCATTGAAATATGCTTGGGCTATGATGGAAACCGCAGTAAAAATTGTATTGGTTATTTCGTAAATACTTCAGAAGAATTTGAAATATGTCGTAACTGCCAAATGTTAAAAACATGTATTCGCAGTATGGACTCAGATCTAAGAGCTAAAATTGAGAAAATAAAAGAACTTGAAAAAAAAGTGAGTCTAAGTTAATGAATTAATATATTATAATAAATGATTTATGTTAACGTGTTTATATTTTAGATTGCGGAACACAAAATAAAAGTTGAAAATGCTAGAAAACGACATCTAATAGCAAAAAAAAAAGGTGTTGCTACTGAAGTAATTTTTCTTGAATAATTAATTTATTATATATTATATTGTTTTAATATAAAATGTGTTTAAATTTAATATTATAAATTCAGTTTAAATGAATTATGTAATAAAATTTTTTTCATAAGACATAGAATAATTCTTCTTTAAATATTTAATAATTTTTATTATTATTATTATTATTATTTTTTTATATTTGATAGTTATTTTATTGTAATACTTTTAATATTTCATCAGTATTTTTAATATCCATCTAATTGGTTAAAACGTTAGAACTGCATAAAAAAGTACATTCTTTTGCTTATATTCCTGTTTGTTGACGGACTCAATTCATGGCTTAATCATTCTCAATTTAATTGTTCATTAGTTCATAACAATTAGTATTATTGACTAGCTAACAGACATTGCTATTTAAATTTATACGAAGATCTTTCACAGTAATTGTGGTAAATATTTTCTTACTATTTCCAATTCTGAAATAACATGTATAATATATAGAATATGCATATGTTAAGATCTGTGACCACTAGTAGTGAGTGTCGATAGTCTACTGGTTGTTGTCAGCAATACCAGTAATTTCAGTAAATGTGTTCTATATTTTATAAATAACTCACATTGCCTATGTTTGTCGACACATATAATATTTCTTTGATGAATGTTGACAACTTTTCATTTAAAATTTTGAATTACTCAATTACTCAATTGTAATCAATGAAAGCATATATATATATATATATATATATATATATATATATGTATATGTATTATATTTATGTATCATTATGATAAAAATTATGAATAATGTTACGACTCATTTTTTTATAATCCCTTTTTAGTCAGGAAAAAATCTCTCATGATTCTTGTTCCTGAAATTGTAGAAATTGAATTATTAGTTAGTGTTTTACCAAGATTACTTCTTGATTTTAGAAAATTGTTTATGGCATATTATTAGATGAAAAATATAAGAGTAGTTCTTCAAGATTTGATTGCAAAGGGTCACTTATTAGTAAAATAAGTTAGGTGTATACCTTCAATAGGTTCAAATTTTACGTTAGTATTCACCAGTTTGCTTTCCTTACATTTGGTTCATAACTTTTAAATCCAAAATTATTATCTGAAACATTAGGAAATATTTTTTTTTTGTTATCGATGAAATCTGTTTGTCTATACTGGAATCGTCAATAGTAATATGTTAGTGGGTTTTTCATTCATTCAAATTTTTCTAGAGTAGTGTTTATTATTTTAACTGAGCGTGTATGAATCTTTTTTTAGAAAATATCTTTCAGAATTTTTGTATTACTCAATTTAAATAAAAAAATCTAAAAACAAAGTTAAAGTTTAATAAATAACTAGTTTTTAAGGATCATTTGTTTCAAAAGTTTCAAATGATATTAACAAAAATTTAAAAAAATGGGATGACTGTCACTTGTGGATTAGTAACTATCTAATGCAATATTATTATTACCATCTAACTAAATATTACTATCATAATTTTGTTACAATAATAACGTCTTAATATAACCAAATAAACATTATAGTATAAACAGATAATTATAATTTTTAATTTCTATATCGATAATATAAAATTTAAGTACTATTTAATGTTGTAAGCAATTATCATTAATTAATTTTGTTTATTAAAAATTTTTATTGGTCAATATATTGATTTATTTTATTGTACTGCCTGTCAAATGTTTACCAAGACTGTTGTAATAAAAAAACTTGCTATGTAATTTTCAATATACAGTTATATAATAATTAATATTTCTTAATTACTCAAATATTCTTCCAATATTTTGTACATTTCAAAAATAGAAATGATAAATCATGGTGCAATATATTGGTAATATTTTACTATCCTGAATATATATTTCTATAAAATATGATATAGTATGGATATACATAATGAAGTATAATTTATAAAAATGATACATTACTATGTTATAGTCAATTTCTTTATAGCTTATATTTTACTTTTATTATACCATGTATTAGTTACATTTTTAATAAACTACTTAATAATAGCTTGACTTTGTTGTTGTTATTTTTCCATTATTTCTGACGAATGTAATGTTTAAAAAAATATGAACTATGCATCTAATAATATTTAACATAGGTATTTTTTTTTTCTGTAATTTTTAAATTCTGAGTAATTTTTTGAGAAAAACCATTACTGTATTATTATTATTATTATTGTTGTTGTTGTTGCCAACACAAAAAATAAATCTTTTACCTATGTAGATCACATACCTGAGTAGAATTATGTATGTAGACCGCATATCCGAGTTGCACCAAAAATTGTAATATTATTTTGGGAGCCTTTTTCTTCAGATAAAAAAATGACTGTAACGCTTTGAACATTTTAAGTATTCTCTCTACTGCCGGAAAAAGAGATAACCAACGAGTGTTACAATGTTTTAATATCGCGTAATAATTTTGACCAACAAAATCACAAAACTCTCTAAGTTTTTCTGTTCTTATATAGAGAAATAATTAAATATTTTTACAACTATTGATTCTATATCAAATGATAAAATATCTGCTGCAGTCTGAATACAATTGTGTATGATATGTGCTGTTTCCACTATGTTTTCATAAATAGTTGATTTGAGTTTAGTAAAAACATTGTTCTTTCCTTGCCTTTTTAACCCTTCGAAATTTGTATTTGTATTGTCACCATGAAATCCTAAGCATTTTTTTTATCAATTGAAAGTGTATTGAGAGTATTTTCACAAAATAAAGATATTGTATCAGAAGTTTCATTCGGCAATGAATCTACTTTTAAAAGCTTGCATTGAATACCTTTATATTTATCAAAATACTGAATAACAAATGGGAATACTTTGATGGCTTTATGATTACTAGCGTCAGTGGCGATACTATAAAAAGGTATTTCACTTACTTCAATTAAAATCGGTTTGACACTAAATGGTGCGAGAACATTAGTAATTAAAGCCGCTATTTTTGTTCTAGTCGACGACATTTGCACTGCTATTTTCGAATCTGCAAACATCATTTGAATTAATTTTGTAGAACAGTTGATCTAAAACTTTGGTGGTGAAGGACAGTATGGAGGCTTGAGTTAGTTCAGGTGCATAAACTTTAGTTTCTTCATCTGTATTCGGTTTTACGAAAAATGCATCAATTTTTTTGAAATACTCGCCGCACTTATTTTCAATTTATGTTTTTTTGTATTTAAATGATCTACTATATCAGCTTGACCACCATGTCCAATACTTAAAAATGAATGACACATCGTGCATTCAGCTTCTGTTTCATAATGACCCTTTTTTATGAAGTCCCATTCTTTAGAATAATCATCTTTGAAAATGCACTGGCGTTTAGGCGTTTCAGTAAAATTAGAGTAACGTCTGTACTTAGATGCTATACTATGGAAATATAAATGAAACCGACACTTTTACTAACTCTATTCACTGTAAATGTGTAGTGACTAATGACTAAAGTACTGAATAATATAGTGGTTATGGTTATCGATACAACATAGGTAGTTATCGTAAAATATTTCAAAATACAAAATAACATATTCTATAAATAAATCAGGTGCATGAATAAAAGCTGATAAACAGAATACAAATAATAATAAATATAATTAAAACGGGAGTTTCCAGTTTGGTTAAATAAATTTAATTATCAAAGTGATACAAATTTGTAAAAACAATTCAATTCAGATTTCCGGGACACATCAGAGTCCCGAAAATGATTTTTGGGACACTGGGATATACTTTCAAAAACCGGGACAATTCTGGAAAACCGAAACGCCTGGACACCCTTCATCTACCTAAAACTGCTACAAACTGGTGGTGTTACACATCCTCAATAAGGATTATGGTACATTAGGCTAAATCCCATTATACTGAATACTAGTAGCCGACTCAATATGGTCGAATTTCAAAGAGCTGACATAATAAAGTGCTCACTTATTACTTTTAATTTCATGCATCCAACATGAATACATGATAAAGAATTGAATTTTCAATAATTTTGTAAAATAAATAATTATTGAGCATTTGAAGTTGTAAAGGTAAATGAAACAAACCATTATATACGGTATATTATATTATAATGTGTAGCTCTCAGTGTAGTAAATAAGGCCCAAAACTTGATGCATTTTCTTTTTTTGCTTTTGCTCCAATATGTTGCTCTTCTTTACAGATATTTTATTCATTAAATATAGAATATAATGGCACAATTTTAATTTTGCATTTTTTGTGAATTTTTTGCTTTACGTCATTTATTAATATTTTTAGTGTATTTTTTCATTTTTTTGCTCTTTATAAATTTATATTTGTTGAAACTTTTTATTCATTTTTATTTTTGTATAATATATTTGAAAAATTAAGATTGAAGGTGTGATACATGTAGACTGTAGAGTGTAGACAGATACTACGTTGGTACGTATCGGAATTCTGCTTATCCGTGGAATAAAGGATCTTCATAAATTAAAATTGGAACCAACATTATTTTGATACTATCATGTTCGTTCGCTTTTATACAATAACACGAGTTGAAATATAACTCTAGCCAGTAGATATTAACCACTGTAATGTATAGTTATTTCCAAAAGAACAATAATATTTGATTCAATCAAATAAAACTAACGTACAAACCACGATATCTAGTAATTAATTATCATAAACCAACTAGACAGATTAATATTTTATCTTTATTTTTTGTTCTCTTACATTACGCACATTGTACATAATTCCGCCGATGACGAAGGATAATCGAAATTTTATTATTAAAGTACAATGATATAATATATACATTTTTATAGAAGTAGTAGGTACAAGAATTTTGACAAAAAAAAAAAAAATTACATATATATTACATTATAAATTAAATAACAAAATAAATATATAAATAAAATAAATAAATAAAAATAAACTTAACCTGGAGTATTATAATTGTTTTTCTTTAACGACCAGTTTTGATTTTATATATCAGCAACAGGTTAAAAAAATTGTCAATGAAAAGGAAAAGATTTAAATAAGAAATACAATGATCGTTTTACATAAAGAATATAATTAGAGAGATTGTTTAAAATGAACAGAGTGTACATAGATGTGTTAAAAAGCGAATTTTATGTGTGTTACTATTATCTAAAATATATATTGATATACCATATTTTTTTTAAAATCTGTTTGAACGTATAAGATGATATTAAAATTATTTTTCTTTATTTCATTGTGTATATGTAACTTTTCTAATACTGAATTAATTTAAATGTTATTTTGGGTAGTTAATATGTCTAAATCTTTATTTATATCGAAATTAATATTATGGTTGTTTTCTAAAATATGTTTAGTGAAATTTGAGTTAGGATTATTTTTTTAAAATTTTATTTCTGATATGTGTTCTTTATATCTTGTTTTGAAATTTCTGTTAGTCTTACCTATTTAAAATATATTACAGTTGCATTTAAATTTATATACACCAGTATTATCAAAAGAAGATGGTAGTTTATGAAGTTTTTAACATTATTGTTTATAAGTTTCATTAAATTATTGTTAGTTTTGAAGGCTACTTTAATATTGTTTGTATTACTATTTAGAATCTTAGCAAATTTATCAGACAAATTATTTTGATATTTCATTCTGGAATACTTAAAAATCTATTATATAGCCCAAAGAAATAATTTTGATTTTAATACCATTAAAAAAATTCATAAATGTGTTAAAGAAAAAATAAAACAAAATTCACCAAATAATTTTTTTAAGTATTGCAGTATGAAATATCAAAATAGGACATCGAGTTTTGTTGATTCAAATTTTGTAATAAACCTCCTCGAAAAAAAATCCTGTGTGCGCCACTGGCACCACGGATATCCTTTGCTTTTCGGGTCAGATACTTTTGGTAGGCAGGCTATTACTAAAAAATTAAAATTGATTTCATGATGATAATTATTTCAGTATTGCCAAAATATTTGTCAGTAATTTTTCTGAACTTTCTTCAATAAAAAACCTTATAAAATTTTCAATTATTTATCCGTTACACCAAAATATTCGTCTTATAATTTTCTATCTATGTACCAAGATTCGTAAAGATCCAATTATATTTTATATGCGTTTAAGTGTTAATTTTAAGTAAAACTTATGAATTCTGTCAAAATTTCAAGTTTAAACAGTAATAAAACAAAAACTTTACTAACGATTTTCGAAATTTTTTGAGTACTGTTAAAAATACATATGAATATGTTTGTATTAAATTTTCAGCTCTAAATATCCATACATTAAAATTTTATGAACTAAAAACCAACAAAAAACGAAAAATTTCCAAAAATGTCGTACTTACCTCAAAATTGATCAAAAGTTATTGAAAATTTTGGAAATTTCTCGTTTTTTGTTGGTTTTTAGTTCATAAAATTTTAATGTATGGATATTAAAATATGAAAATTTATGAGGTGTGCGTGTGACTGTTTTTAGCAGTTGGTGAAATTTTCAACTTTATAGTTCTATTATTTTAGATGTTTATAAAAAAAATTAAAGCCGGACATACTTCACACGATGGGTGTTCTTCGCACGACGGGTGGGATTCTCTTGATGGGTGTATTGAATTTTATAGAAACGATAAATCAATTCTTCAATAAAATGATTCTGAACGAGGGAAGTTAATAATATAAAAAATAAATGAGGAAAAAAATGCTAGAAAAATGTCCAAATTTTTTTTTACATTTTCAGAATTTTCTTGCACCAAAATCTTTCTTATATGATTTTCTATCTATGTTTAAATTTTCATATAGTTCGGATCAAAAAATGATGGTTTCCAAGTCGTTTTTGTCAAATTTTGGGTAGTTAAAAAA
>JAIPRM010006189.1:0-19122 GCA_025469315.1 Stegophylla sp. TES_Ste_2020 | reverse complement strand
ATTGAGAAATTCAAAAAATGACCTCTCTAAAGTACAATCTAGAGGCAAATCCGGTTTCAAAAAGTTATTGATCGAAACTTTTGGACAAGTATTTCTATACGAAAAGTTGTACACAGAAAAAAATAAACATCATTCTAAAAACACTAGCCTCTTCACTTCGTTCAGAATCTAAAATAAACATCATTGTAAAATACTAGCTTCTTCACTTCGTTCAGAATCTAAAAAAAGTTATAAATAATTTCAAAAAAAAAAGAAGGTTCAATATTATAATTAACTCTTTTGCGCTAAATTTACTCGCATAAACACATATTTCAATTCCACAAACAAATTACCAAATACAATTAATTATGATCATATATCATAAAATAGTCATGTTTACATTAAAATAGGTTGTAGTTCAAAGAGTTTAAAGTAATACTAAAAAAAAAAAATCGTAAAAGCAGTGTAAACTTTATTAATTGATTACAAATGTTGATTGTACTCTTCCCAATCTATTTTTACCAATTCATTTTTTCCCAAAATTAATAATATTCCCTATCCAATTTTCCCCTAAAATTCATACTTTTATGATCCATTCTATTTGACTAATTATGTTAGTAAAATGTATTAAATACTGAGTTTATTTTAAAATGTTATACAAACATAGTACTATGTAACATAATATGTTATAAATAAAACATATATTACAGTATAATTTATGTTACGTACTATGTTATGATTACATATACTATTGCCTTTTCATATTTTTTAAAATAGTAATTTCTTAACTTGCAATCATTGGTCTTACTTTTTAAGTCATAATATATACCTATAGTTTTTTTTTTTTTTTTTTTTCATACCTCGGCCAAATTTACATTTATATTTCTTAATATTATGATTATGATTTCAATATTTAAAAATATTTCATTTTATTTAACAAACATAAATACTTTTTATTTATTTATTTTTTTTTAAACATTTTTGATCTTGAAATAAGGGATATGACTAGAAAAAATAATATTTATATAAATATCTGGAAAATGTAATAGGGGGAAAATTGTTAATTAATCGGAAAACAATTACTGAAAATATGGTACTGGGATAATTTATTGAAAAACGATTGTCTCTCTACCTCGTAAATATTACGGGAATAGCAAAGTTACCCATCGGGTGACACCTATATATTTTACAGATATTTGTTTATTTCGAATAGTCGACCTTTCCAGTTTTCACCCTTCTAGATTCTCGAGCATATCACAGAAAGAGGAGTACATTTCGAATTCGTACTATGTAGTGTGTTACAGCTTGGGACGTTTTGACCCGTCAACGTTTGAATTGCTTCGAAAATCTAATCGTTGGTTGTGTTTCTTCGCTCCTTTGAGTGAGATACTCTTGAAGGGCGTGTTAAATTAAAGCAAAAAAATTTACATTTTTTTTTTTTTATTATTATAATTGTCAATCTAAATTTAAATTTTCATAAAGTTTGAATTGAAAACAATAGTTTTAAAGGAGTTTCTGTCAAATCTTGACTAATGTTCAGAGTTATTTAAAATTTCGAAAAATGGCTTCTCAAAAATATCATTTAGAGGCGAATTTCGATTCAAAATTTGGTCAAAAGAAACTTTTGAACGAGTATTTTCATACGAAAAAGTATTTATAGAAAAAAATCTCCCATTGTAAAAACACTTTGATCCATTTCTTCGATCCACTATGAACATAAAAAAAAAAAAAAACGCTTTGAACGTATTATTAAACGACGACAGTAGTCGGCCGACAACAACCTATTATAATAATATTGCGTAACTTTTTTCGGACAACAACACTCCGCGATTCGGTTATCGTAGTTAAAAATAAGATAATATTATTATTATCGGTGCCTGATGTTCATCGCACACCACACGCGCGATCGTCCTTCGAACCGGACAGACGTTCCGTCGCCGTTACGCCCGCGCGCCGATTCACGCGCGCATCACCGAAATTACATAAGCCGTTGCCTACCTGTAGCACACGCCTATAATAACTATAATTATTATTACTGACGAGACGAGACGAGACGCGTGCGCGGTCGTTCGTTTAGCTGTCGCGTTCGGAATAAAAGACGGCGGCGGCGTACATGCCATTATAATAATATAATACACACTCCTCCGGGTCGTCGTCGCGGCTTCGCGTTTCGACCTTCGATCGAGAACCACAAAAATAATGGTAAAAAAAAAAAAAAAACAACCTATTAATTATTTTTTATTTTCGTCAGAGCATTCACAGCAGCTCGGCAGTTTTTCTCGAACTAAATTATTGGCTTCCACTCGACTTTCGTTTGTTAATAATCGTTTTTTTTTCGTTTTATGTGTGCCTTTATGCATGTTTTTACTTTTTTTTTTTTTTTTTTTTTTATACGTATATCATTAATAATGCATCTCATGCGTCGATGTAAAATGTTGTTTTAATATCCAAATTCCTATTCGTAATATATAAATATGTTTTAACGGAAAAAAAAAAAACAATTCAATAACATCTGAAATAGCTTGAAGTACCTTAATATCGGTGTAAACTATACATTAAAACCAAGGCCGTACCTAAGAGGGTCCAAAGAGCACATTAAGGGGGAGGGGTTATTGGGACGTTTGAGCCGGGCAAAAGTTTTGAGAAATTGTTTAGGAAATATTTGTAAGTACGAATAACACTACTTAAATGCTTACAAAAAAAAAAAAGTAAAGTAAAGTATAAATAAGAAAGCCGGACATACTTCGCACCACGGGTATTCTTTACTCCTCGAGTCAGATAATCTTGGTGGGTGGGTTGAATTAAAACCAAATGATAACTCATTTCTTCAATAATACTATTCTTGCACGAAAGATTTGAAGTTCAATTTTCCCAAAATCTGTAAAAACGACTCGAAAACTGTATTTTTTTTCAATCCAAACTTAATAAAATCTTAAATAATAACGAAAAATAATATCAGAAATATTTTTACGCAAGAATTTTTGTTCTAAGCTCCCCCCAAACCTAATTTTTTGTTTTTATTTTTTAAACGTGTTCATCTATAACCGCGTGCAAAAAGGTACTCAACTAATATTTGGCTCGAAACTATATTGTAATATTATCAATTCGTTCGTTGTAAATATTTACGACTTTAAAAATCTCGAGTCGATTTTACATAATATCATTTTTTTCCCCTCTCGATATTACAATAATAGTTGTAACTAAATACGGTCTGTTATGTTATTATATACGGCGACATGACAAAACTAGTTAAACCAGTTGTGTGGCGAACATCCTTGACTATTTCGTTCTGTCACCGAAATCCACTTTCGTTGAACTCGAATAATTATTGTTATTATTATTTCGTATCATCAATCATACGCGATTTTTTTTTTCACGTCTTCTGTTTCTCGTGCTCAACAGATGGTCGTGGTTTTAACTATAATAAAATTATTATATTATCTTATGAAAGAAGAATTCTCGAAAACTCAAACGTTATAATATAAGAACTTATACCAGGCATTGGCATCATTGGATGCGAAAAAATGCATTCGTACACGTGTTTTAAATTCTGAGCGAAGATGCCAGTGTATTTACAATGATGATTCTTATTATAGTCAAGTTTAGAAATACTTGTCCAAAATTTTCGACCAAAGAGTTATTGAATCACAATTTGCCTCTAGATAGTACTTTTAAGAGGTAATAATTGAATTTGTCTCTGTGATATACTATAATTGACGGAAATTTAAAACCAATTATTTAATTTTTTTTTTAAATGTGACTGATGGGAGGCCTTGGCCTCCTCAGTCCTTCCCCAGGATACGCCACTGAGTAATCCATTAATATACATGATATATTAATATGTAAATCGATGTGAAACCTTTCAACGCGGTATTAATCTTCCAATATTATTTACACACACGGTCATTTGTTTTTATTCAAATTCTAATTGAATCCATTATTCGTCCGAGTGCTAAATTTAAAATCCGGATATCCTTCATACCACGTGGGAAATATTTTGCCCATCGGGTAGGCCGTTCTCTAGTTCAGAGTTGTGCGTTTACAGTGCGTAATTATCAATTATAGTGTGTAAATAAATAAAATCCGTACGGTTGGATCTAAAAATGGTTTTACAAAATAAAGCATAAATATAAGGTGAAAAGAAGTTCTACGGACACTTTATGGTTTCAATATTGTAAAACAAATGTGAATTCGACGTACTCTGTAACAATACTAACGTTAAATATTAAACGGAATGCATTATGTGTAATATGTATTATTTGTATTATATCATGTAATATTATTATGATGCGAGTTTGATGAAATATTCAAGGAACTGAAAAATGAAAACTTATTATATTGGAAAATAAAAAAAACATGGTTTTTTGACTGTGCAAATCTCACATTTCGATAAATGATAATTGACGAGTTATTTAACTTATTATGAGATTTTTGTCTATTTTACTCTTATATTTATTTGATAACGGAACGAAATAATAAGAATAGTATGTTTTTTAGTCATATTCAATAAAAACTAAAATTCTTAAGTACGATTAATAATAAGTTTAATCCTCGATATAATTTTAGTGTACTTACAATAATGTTTATTATTATTTATTTTTTATTTTTTATGTGTACACGTTTTCGTATAGAAATACTTGTCCGATCAGCAACTTTTTGAAATAAGATTTGCTTCTAGATGGTATTTTAAAGAGGCAATTTTTCGAAACTCTTAATTTTTTTCCTCAAAATTTGGGAAAAACTATTAAAGTAAAGCAAAGATATGTAACGGACATGCTTCGCACCCACCTGGGTATTCTTCGCTCCTCGGGTCAGGTGATCTTAGTGGGTGTGTTGATAATGATGAAAATTATTAAGAATAATAATATAGTTATCATTTTCAACACATCTACCAAGAGTATCTATTATTAACATACTTTGTTCTGAATCTGTATTATTATTGAAAATTAAATAAAATTAAAGTAGATATACTTATTTATTCACTCACATAAAACGCTACGGACAACATGATATGTGTTCAACAAAAACGTTACACTGATTAAAAGTAATATAAGCGAATCACAAATGAAATAAAAACTAACAATCTAGTCGTTTATTATTAAAAGTGTTTATTTTTTGTTTTTATTTAAGCCAGTATTTATGTACAGTATCAGTTAATTCGTGTAGTTCGTCTCAAAATTCAAAACGCGTAAGCACTCTTTGTGAAAACGAAATTAACGAAATATTATCCGAACAACGTGTATAATTACCTGGGAACATTATAGTTGTTTTACAGAACTTAACATCTATTATGGTAACGTGTATTTAAATTAAAACCGTACGATAACATCAATATTGACGTTTGTATTTCCACCAGCTGTAAACCGTTCGTTCATTTATAAATATTATACAGAGTTGCGTAATCGCGTGCTTTCGGCCAAACGTAAACCTATTAAACGAACGTATTTTTGACGACCCTCGTGCATATTTTACGCCGCGTAATAAATATATTATGATTTTTGGCTTCAGCCCGAGTATTGGCTGGAAGTAAGAGGAAATTTTATCGCTTTTACGGCTGAACGATTAAATTTCGCGATTGCCAAATTGATCGCACGTGAATCGTAAAAAGTGTCGTGGAAAATTATTGCGAATCGAGATTCCGCGGCGACTATTAGCGCCTCAATAGTCGTTTTTAATAATACTATATTACTATAAATTATATATAGTTATTATATTACTATAAATTAAATTACTATATTACTGACATTTAAAATGTTTGATAATCCAATAGGTAAGTATTAAATGTTTTAAGCCCCCCCCCCAGAATTTCTGAGAATAACATAAGGTTAATAACTTTTTGAGGGGCTAAATCAATCAAATAAACGTATTAGCCCCCTCCAAAAAAAAAAAAAAAATAAAATATTTTCCAAGTTGTGCCAATGAATATAATCATTATAAAACAAGTGTATATAAAATGTAATGTTATGCACGAACAGAAATTAGAATGTGTAGTGCATAGGTTCTCAAACTTTTTAGGTTAGGCCCTCCCCACTTTGATGAAATCCAGACGTGGACCCCCCTCATAAAAATAATTTTAATAGTCGTGTTTAGAGTACCAAAAAGTTAAAAACAAACAACAAATATAGGCTAATATTTATACTCAAATAACCAATTTATTTTAAAATATGTATATTTATTATAAAAGATATTGATCGATCGGTCACTTTTAATATGTGATAGGTGGGCTTGTTTTTTTTTTTTTTCATCACAAAGTTTGGTGAAACGAAGAGAGGCTCTTATACACTCTACAGGACGCGTTTATTACTATTCAAATTTCATATATCTTTTTCTGTCCTATCAATACAAATGCTGACTTTTAAAATTTTTTTGCGCCCCCCTTATAAGGCTTTCGCGGCCCCCTAGAGGGTCGCGCCCCACACTTTGAGAACCTCTGGTGTAGTGAATACTAAATCGGTAAATAATGAGTACTTACCCATAGAAAATTATAGAAACCAGTGAATTTATGATAATATTAACATAAAACTGATAAAACTATGTAAAATAACATGACTATACTTTTAAAATGTATTTATCTTTTTATCTAATAAATATATTATTGCTCATCAATATTATAAGTCGGTTAACAAAGCAATGTAGCCAAACTATTGGTGTGAATAAAGTAAATTTACTAATACTGTTTTTCTATTACTGGCTCATACTAGTATTAGTGATGCATTCGTATTCGAGAAATTTATTTTCGAAATTTTCGAAGGAATATTCCCAGTGGCACATGACTAGTCGACACGTCTGATACGCGTTCATCACAATATTATAATTATTATCGTTTTAAACGGTGTAATTTCCCCCCCCTCCCCCGGATGGATCCTTCCCCCGCCGTAGACGGGCCACTGCACACTGCAAGGACGAAATTATGCGCAGCAAGCGAACGCTTGTGTTATAACCACTCGAAATATGCATTTAGGTCACCCGCACCTCTCGTTACCGCATTCAGTTCGCCCACGAACCCCGGGGCATCAGTTGACAATATATTATTGAATACGCAATGTATACAAATGCAACAACATATTTTGTTTTATTAATAATTGCTGACTTTTTCTTTTTTTTTTTGTTGAAAACTATTACTTCAGAGCATCGCGTTACAGCAATAACGTATAAGTTTATACATTTTTTATATTTTCAAATTTGAAATTTTATACTACAGTTTTAGAAAAAAATCAAAACAGCCATTTTGCAAACCTGATATTTAGAAAAATATTAACGTTTAAATCGCTAATTAATCCGTTAGTTTTCTACGATTTTTTTTTTATGTTTTTGAATAATTTAATGATATTAAAAAAAAAGATACGTCATATCACTAACAAATATAATGTTACTGAATTATTCGTAAACTTAAAGAAATCGTAGAAAATAAACGAATTGACCTTTATTTGAGATTGAAGCATCAATATTTGTCTAAAAATCAGATTCGAAAATTGGCTAATTTGAATTTTTTCTAAAACTATAGTATAAAATTTCAAATTTGATAATTTTGGTCTTAAAAAAAAATAAAAAAAATAAAATTAAGTAAATGCTTTTGCTATAGCACAATGCTGCAGTAATATTAAAAAAAAAAAAAGATACACACTGATACACATACACACACTCTCTCTCTCTCTCTCTCTTCTCCTAAAAATATAGTACTATGGTGAGGAAAAATAACACGGTGGCAGGCGTATTGTATGACACATTTCTTAAAAATGAAGATTTATTGAGCGTATTAGTCTCTTACGACTGGTCTCCCGTGCGATTTGTGCTCTCAAACGCAGGACAGTGGCGGTTCCTTTTAATCAAAACGAAACCGTTGGAAGCGGTCGTCAATAAAAACACAAAAACAGCTCAAAAGCCTGATAAAATTTTTTTATCGACAATTTTCTTTCCAGTTTTCAGTTCGTAATGAGATATAAAACTGGCTGAAGTACAAAAAAATGGTATTTTATAATATTAGTAAACTTTATCGTTTTCAAGTAAAATTGTCTTCAATAAACTGAAGCTCCACTCGGAATAGTTTTATTGAAGAAATGATGTGCCGCTTCTTTAAAATTTAACACGCCTTCCAAGAGTGTCTCACCCGAAGTGCGAAGGATACCAATGGCGCTAAGTATGCCCGGCGCTTTTCTTTTACTTTTTGGATTTGTAAATTTTTGAGAAAAATGGCTCTTTCCTAGGAAAAGGTTGACGACTCCTGCCCTATAGACGGGCACTCCTGCCCCGATCGTTAACGCCTCCGTTTGCAGTTTTTGGCGACGATATCCCACCCTTCTCGTCCATCCCAAACGACGTTCAAAGCGCAAAGAGTCTGTTTTTTTGTTTTTTTTTACGTAGCGCCCAAGGATGACATACCTGTTGTCCTCCAAACGTTTGAATGCACCGACAGCGTCGATACTCATGTCATTGTCGTACGTTTGAATAAATTGTGTACAATAATATTGAATTATTCTTATTTTTATTATTACTATACTATTATTGTCGAATGCGGCGTGACTACTCCAGACGTCCGCAACGGCAATCGTATCGTTTCGGGTTACCAACAATCCTGTTTCATATTCTTTTAACAATAAATTATATCAATTTGTTTTTTTTTTTTTTGTAGCTTCATTGACACCTTACTTAATTTAATATAGAAAAGAATTGAGCGTAATTTAAATTATATTCTATTAAATTAATAATAATTAATATATCGATCGTAATTCAAATAAAAATCGCATAAAATTTTAATTGAAAAAATGTTTTATTTATGTGATAGTAACATGTTTCATCAAAGTTATATCTTATTAAATTTGAGCATCAAAAAATCGAAAATATTTAACTCGATTAACATAATTTTTTTTCTAAATAATCTATATTTATGCTAAAAGTGATAAATTTATTTTCGAAAATATATTTGAAACCTGTAAACTTACCAGATTTCTAAAGTAAATGTTAAGTTTCAAGCAAAATTGTTTTTTGGAATCGATACTAAATAATTATAATTATTGATCAATGAAAATCTAATATACTGCATATATTATTACCATTTTGTATTCAAATTGTATAATATATTTTATTAGGATTTAATTATGAAGAATTTTTTTTAAATTTTTTCCTTAAAGTACCACCTAAATAAAATGTTGTATCGAAAAAATTGTTGAAAAAGTTATAACTATTTAAAAAAGTGTTTTTATGAATAATAAAAAAAAAAAAACAAAATATTCTTCATTTCACTCAGAATCTAAAAGTTGTATTCTTTATACCTAGAAAAGTTAACATTACAGCTAGTATAGTATAGTATTTAGTATTTAAATTATTGTCCTTAAGTATAATTGTCTAATATCTAATGTTTGTATTTATTTTAGTGTAACTTGTAATATTAATAATACATAATTATTGGAAAATGTTTTAAATTAGGTATAAGTTTTTGAAATTGTAATACAGAAGACTTCATTGGTCGATTATCTTTTTCAAAAAGAAAAAAACAAATTATAGGTATTTGTCCAGTCTAACATTTACGTTTATCATGGTGATTTCTCACACCCATTTAAAATAACTCGTGTCTTATAAAAATATGAAACAATAATATTATTGGCTCTAATTTAAAACCGATTTTATTATTTAAAAGAGAAATATGATATATGAGGGGAGAGGCTTGCCCCCTCCCCACAACTCCTGTCTTGGATACTTAACTGCACACATACACAAATATAACGCTCCACACTAGTCGGTTAAATATAATATTATACTGATACTGATAAAATTACTGTAATAATTACACTTCGTTGTCTGTATTCTATATTACATACAGTAACTATTACAATAAGTAGTTTGAAAATCCTGATATAATGCAACCTTGTCGTCATCCGGTGAGTATAGGGGCCGAGTCCGGTTTGGTCACCGGCGAGAATCATCCTCCATTTCGTTATTGGTCAATAGCCCCGTAATATTCCCATTGAGTTTTATACGCGTTTTTTTTTTTTTTTGCTTCTCGACAAATACCACATTTTATTTATTATTTTTTTTTTTTTTACATTTGTGCGATTATATATAAAAAAAATCCAAATAATGTTCACTAAGCGTCGCGTCGTCTGCTGTGTACCAGACGGAGTATTTTTCTCACGAATTTTCGCAACAAGGACCTGGACGGCCAACCGTCTCCTGCAGCGTCCGATAATACAATAGCTAATAATACAATAGTTTAGCCTTCGTTCACTCGTTTCTTTACCGCCGTGTCCTGCGCACGGTAAATTCGCAGACGCTATTCGAGACTAAAACTTTTTTATTGTTTTAAAAGATCTATTTTCACGGGTTTACACGTTAATCATATCGTCAAACTACATTGCACGATTGTCGTATCACCCAGCCCAACCCTCTATTATCATTATTAATAAAAACAAAAAAAAAATTTGTGGACCATTTTTTTTTCACATTTTCAAAACGTTCTTGCGCCAAAATATTTCTCATATTATTGTCTACAAATGCAAAATATTTTCATAAAATTTAGAACTAAAAATGATAGTTTCCGAGTCTTTCTTGTCAAATTTTGGATAATCCCCCCTCAAAAAAAAAAAAAATTGAGAAATTCTAAAAATTTCTTTTTTACAGTACCAAATAGAGACAAATCTGGTTTCAACAAGTTGTTGATCGAGAAGTTCCATACGAAAAAGTGTTCCCGGGAAAAAAAATAGACATCATTGTTTTAAAACACTAACTTCTTCACACTTCGTTCAGGATCTAAAAGGTAGTTTTTCAAGCGTTTTTGTCAAATTTCGGGTAGTTTTTTCGAAATGTTGTGAACATTATAAAGAGTTTCGAAAAAAATTACCCACAAAAAATACCATCTACAGGCGAATTGTGATTCAAAAAAAAAGCTGGTGGAAACTTTTGAAAGGTATTTCTATACGAATAAGCGTGTTTGCAGAAGAAGAAAAAAAATAATAATAAAATAAATACTGTTGTAAAAACACTAGGATTTTCGTTCCACTCTGAACGTGAAAATTGCATTCAACTCCTTGAGTTATGAAATAAATAAATATTTGTATTACTTAGCTATGTTTTGGATTAATAATTGAAAAACCTGCAAACTCCTATAAGTCATTAATATAGGGTGACCATATTTTAAGAAAATAAAATACGGGACAAAAATATTTTTCATAATATTTTTAAATAAATAAGTATTTAATACACACACACACACACACATATTTATAAATAATTTTTTTTTATGTTTTTGAATTGTGAAAAAGTATAATTTTTAAGCTACCTATTACAGGTTAAATTTAATCACATAAAAATATTATTTTTAAAAACATAAAATACCTTTTTAAATTTATTCAAATCATTTATTCGTGTACATTGTATACTTTACTTTCTAAAAAAAACTTGTTGATTCATTTTACGATTATAATAATTGATTAAATGGTATCCACAAGATTACTAGATTCTTACATTATTTTATTCAATAATTTCATTTCAAAAATTTTAAATCAACAGTAAGTCAAAAAACGGGATTAATATGGGACAGACTTGAAATTACGGGACAAAAAGCTTCCTGAGAGAAGTTTGTCAGGACACAGAGCCGAAATAAAGGACAATCCTGTATAAAACAGGACGTATGGTCACCGTACATTAATAGCCCTAATAATAAATGCAATCGTTTGAAATTGTAAAACTATAATGGTCGAAGTCCGTAGACATAATGACCTTTTGAAAACAACCGACCGAAGACGATGTCCGTAATATTTTTTTCTCCAAGGATTTTATTTAACATAATATTGTAAATTAATTTACGCTTGAATTTAGACGAAAATAATCGACGACGAAATTAATAACACGTTCGATGAAAATATTACGTGTGCCAAATATAGAAAATTTCTGAATGTGTGTATATATATATATGTATATGAATAGCAAATTACCATAATCGACGAAATTTTGTTCGGCATATTTTTTTTCCGACATACACCTCGAAGCACTTATACGATATAAACAATTTATACGACTGACGCGAATCTTGATGTTGCATTATACATAAAATATATTAAATAACAACCGCGTGTTTATAACAGACTAACAATATTGATGGCTGTCGCAATCGATAAGTTTTCGAGTTGAAAATAATATTTACGTCAAGTATAGGCGTAACTAGATGGGGGCTAGAGGGATTGAGTCCCTCCCCCCCCAATATTTTTCAAAGACTCGTAAAAATCATATGTGACCACACATGTCTTTATTTCTTGTTAAAATACATCATTTTTTTTTTTTTTTTTTAACAATTAATCACTTTCATTAAACCTAAATTATAAGAATACTCAAAAAAAAATATACTGAGTAATAGTTCTAATTACAGATTATATTGATTTCTAGACGTGAAAGTTGCCACTGGGTATAAAATCGAATATTCTGTTCATTATTAATATTCAGGTATAATCTGATTTTAAACAAAAAACATGTCTAGAAATTGAATTATAATATTCGTTTGTCAATATCTCTTTTAACGCTTCATCAGCATAATATGTCAATCATTATATTATTTTATCGCAAAAAGGTTTTAATAATAATAATACTTAATTACATTATTTGTTTAACATTATAGCTATGATAGAATACGTATATAAATGGTTTAATTGTTGAAATAACGAAGCCGATTCACCATTTTCATAATAATTAACATTCAGAACATTATGATTTATGAATATTAAATTATTTATACCCGAATTAGACAAAGTAATATCGGCTATAAACTGTATAAGAAATATAATATAAACAAAGGATTTCATTAGAAAAGAGTCACTTATTGTTTTGTTAAATAAATTACGTCTTGCGATCAGTAGCGCCAGAACTTATTTGCACAACTCGTCAATATTATATTTTATTATGATATCAAATAAAGTGTACTCGTCCATTAAGAGAGCATTTTATTTCTCGTATAAAATAAAAAAAAGTGTATCGAAATATGGAATGTATAGTTGCTTAAAATGAATATTTAACTACTACTCTCTTATACTCGAGCGAATGTGTAAGACAGTTGTAAAATTATAATTTATTTTGCTAATTTTTTTTTTTTTTTTGCATTATATTGTGCTGGCAAAATAATAAATAAAGATGTTAGTAAAAATTAATATCATGATTAATAGACTAGTTTTGGAACCAGTTTAATATCTTACCACCGTGTTGGGTATGGTTTTGCGAGTTCGTGAAAAAAAAAAAAAATCTGCATATCAAGAATTACAATATTTGACAAGGAAAGCATTCATTCATACGCGTTCATTCAGCATAATATCAGCGTAAACTAAATATTATTATTATTAATAAAACATTTGCATAATTCAATAATATGTAAATTCGAACTAATTATTTCATTACTTATCATTTAAATACTAATGTGATATAATGTGAATTTAATTACTAAGTTGTTAAATTTAATATTAAATCTGGCGTGGATTTGAACATACTTTACACCATGGGCATTCCCATTAATCCCCGGGTGAGATACTATTGATGGATGTGTTCAATTTCTAAGAAATTATAAATCAATATCATGTAAATTCTTAAACATAAAATAATTTTTCAACATTTTTTTTTATACTTTTGGTAAACGAGGAAAAACTATCAAATAATACAATAAAAACGACAAAATATTCCATAAACGAGATTTACTTAAAATCATCTGTTTTAAGTAATTTAGTCATAACTTTAAAACTAATAGGACAAGAACACCCATTTTCAACAATAGTGTAATACAGATGAAAAAAAGAATTGACCACTTTTGGCATATATTATATAGAATTCGGAATTCCAAAATTCTGTATCTACCCCGTATTACTTAAACGTGTGTAATACACTACTTATTGTTGTATAAATGAGTGAAAATTTGAAGTTTCTCTGTATTTTCTGTTTTTCCTCGATTTTGGAAAAAATATTGAAAATTTCGAAAAATGACCTTAAGTACCATAATATTATTAATCAATGATAGTGTTTTTATTTCAGGGGGTGACTGGAGGGCAGTGCCCCCCCCCCGGAGAAAATATTATTAATCATATAATATATTATTAATTATAATATTATTAATCAATGATAGTGTTTTTATTTCAGAAGGTGACTGGAGGGCAGTGCCCCCCCGGAGAAAAGTATATACCCCGAGAAATTAGTAAACATATACACTACACAGGTGTCCTTTCGAAAATGTTTGATATCCTCCCCCCCAGGAGCATAAGGTCCGAAATATACGCTGATCCTGATGATCTCTGATGTAGGAGTACGCGTGAAGACTTCGGAGTTCGGATCACAGCAGTCATTCAACGCACCTGAGTGTATTGTGTAAGACACGCGATTATCGCATTATTAATTCGTTTTCTATCGCTTCGTTATTGTTGTTTATTATAGGGGAAAAACGAATGACGCGTACAAAACCCGTAATTTTTTCTCAATAGGCAGTACTCGTATAGGTGTACCTATAATTTTGGCTCGTTAGACAATAATTTTTGAAAAAATTACCGGTCTGAAAATAATTTAAACACTATATACCTACTTCCGGGTACGCATGTGTTAATAAAATAATTATAATAATAATAATAATATTCTCCCGACGCACGCCAACAAATCAAAATGCAAATTATAATATTTCAAACGATATCTCTCTCACTTTTAAGTCACCGCTGTCCGCGCGTTTTATGTTAATTTTGAATATCGCGCAGGGAAGTCTTCATTTTTATGAATATTGTTTTAAGATTTCTCTCTCTCTCTCTCTCTCATTCTTAACGACATAAATTCGAACGAATATTAAATTATATTTAATTAGTTATTGTGTGTAATAGGATTTTCGATCCGATCGCTTGTGATGGCTCTCGTCCAACGAAAACGCGGTATACGGTGGCCAATAAATCTCGGGGACGATATTTCGTGCTCTCACGACGTCGTCATGAACACACCTGTGTATACAGAGTGTTCCAGTAATCAGTATTATATTTTGACAACGCAATAACTCTTGTTCTGTAAAACAAAAAAATTATTACTAAAGCATTGCACAAACAAGCAATGACAAATAATTTTCTTTTTTTTTTTAGGATCCAAATTTTCAAATTTGAATTTTTGTACATTCAATTTGTAATTTTGATTTTCATTCAATAGATTATTTTAATATTTGTGGTAGATAGGAATCTATTTTTACAGTCAGCAGTTTAAATCGAGTTACATTCAAATAGTACTAATTAAAATGCCAAAAGTTTTAAATATTATCTTATAGAGGGTGTCCCAATATGATTTGACAAACACATTAACTTTTGTTCTACTAATAATTTTTAACTTTCTTAAAAATAAATATATTTACTACTAAAGCATCACGCAAACAAGAAAAATAAATCATTTTTTTTTTTCAAAGACTAATATTTTCTAATTTAAATTTTTACATGACAGTTTTAGAAAAAAAAAAATGGAGAATTTTTGAATCTGATTTTTAGAAAATTGTCGGTGCTTAAATTTCTAGCTAAAGGTTCATTCTTACATTTTCTACGATTTTTTTTTTTAAGTTTTCAAATAATTTAATAAAATTTTTAAATACGTCACAATATCACCGATTAACGTCATAATATCTCCAATATTATGACGCATTTGGCAATATTATTAAATCAAAAAAATGGTAGAAAATGAACGGGAATCGAACTTTGATGAAAATTCAAGCACCAGTATTTTTTGTAAAAATCAGGTTTACAAAATGGCTGTTTTGGTTTTTTTCCAAAAAAATCGTAGTGTAATATTTCGAATTGGAAAATTTGGGTCCTCAAAAAAAAAAAAAAAAAAGAAAAGAAAATAAGCTATACGTAGCCGTCTGTAGCGCAATGCTGTGTACTAATAATAAAATAAATAAAAAAGTCGGACATACTTCGCACGATGGGTGTTCTTTGCACGACGGGTGGGATTCTCTTGACGAGTGTATTGAATTTTAAAGAAACGATAAATCATTTCTTCAATTAAACGATTCTGAACGAGGGAAGTTAGTTTTTCTCATAAATGAGAAAAAAAAATGTTAGAAAAATGTCCACAATTATTTTTTCACATTTTCGAAATTTTCATGCGCCAAAATCTTTCTTATATCATTTTCTATCTAAGTTTAAATTTTCATATAGTTCGGATCAAAAAATGATTGTTTCCGAGTCGTTTTTGTCAATTTTTGGGTAGTTTTTTCCAAAAAAAAAAAAAATTTTTAATAATGAAGAATTGAGAAATTCAAAAAAAGACCTCTTTAAAGTACAATAAAGAGGCAAATCCATTTTCAAAAAGTTACTGATCGAAACTTTTGCAACAAGTATTTCCATACGAAAAGTTGTACACAGAAAAAAAAGAAAAATAAACATCATTGTAAAAACACTAGATCTCTTCATATCGTTCAGAATCTAAAAGAATAGTTAGGTATTGCATAGTATTATGTCTACAATTCGTACCGGGACACACCCTGTACACGGTTCAGATGATAGTAAGAATTAGAATATTGTTCGTCCGGAATGAGCGAAAACAGAACAGGTTCGGGGGAAAAAAACAAAAAAAAAAAAACGATCGTGTCACCTGTAGTTGTACTACAAAAACGTGTGCGGACGTGCAAAGCCGACCTGCGAGAGCTGAGATGCCTTGAGAATGAAAACTGGTATCGCGCGCGCCACAGATCGTTATCGAATACTACAACAGTAGTAGTGGTCCGAGGTAGAATAATATAGAGGATATTATAATAAGATATAATATAATATAATGCGGTGCAGACACGCGATACTCGGACAAGACTTGGCACACGACTCGGACGATCCTAATTTACCGTGTCTTTTTTTTTTTTTTGTATATTTTATATTCGTTCCGGGCGGTTTTCGCCACTCCTGTGGGATATCGTCGCTCGGATCGCGTGTAGTAAACATACCGCCACTATCGTTTGGGTCTTGTGTGGTCTGAAACACGGCTGGGCGATCATTGGATTTAGTAATCGTTAATAATCGAATACAATCAAATGTAAATAATTATTCCAATTTATTATATTATCATTAGTGCAAATATATGGGGGCTAGGGAGGCTTAGCACCCCCAAAAATAATTTTAGCCCCCCCCCCAAAAAAAAAAATGTACGATATTTGAATAGGTAAATACAAAAATATTTACGGTGTAACAATGAATATTACTTTATGATATTGAGTGATATTGTATATGAATCAATTATTAATAATATTGTAAAATTACTAATAAACATAATATTTTCTTATGTTTTATTAACTTATGTTGAAATACAAATTATATTTCAATGTTTTTTTTGATATAATCCTTGATCCTTAAATACATTTTCATTATATAGATGTACGATAAATAAGCGTAGGTAAAATGGGTACATCATACATATTATATACTTCAGAAAATCTTTTATACGACTATACTTATCAATATGAATAAAAAAAATATAAGCCACCCCAAATTTTTCGCCTATGAATGAGGCATATCTACTCGTATTAACCCAAAGTGCCAAATTAGTAAATAGTCTAAAACGTATAAATATATTTGAATAATTATTATTAAACATAGTTATTAATTTATGAGTTAAGGGCTTTATTTGCGTTTGAACAATATGGAAATTTTTGCTGAGTCCGTGCAGACTGACTGTACTGACTGAATTAGCATATTTTTCGCATTATTATCCTTATAATATGAGATGCGTTTGTGGAAAAGAAAATCGAGAACATATTTTATTTTCAATTATTAAAATATATTGTGCTTTGGTTAGAATATCTTTTTATTATAATATACATCACACTTCACAGTTTGTAATTTGTGTAAAATCTATTATAAAAAATAAGATGCGCTAATGAAATACATATTATATTTGAACATATTTACTTATATCATAGGCTTATTTTGTATTAGGTCCTGGGCTACAGTGTTTAATTAGGGTTGTAACAAATCAAATTAATAACTGCTGTTGTAAATCAGGCTCTAGGTTATATCTGGAACTTGGGTACGGAGTGCATTCATAAACCAAACTGAGAACAATAATTCCTTTTCAGGCCATCCCATGATAATAACTACAATCTAAAATCCCATAAAATATTAGCTAATTTAAGGTATATAAAGTATCTATTTTAAGTGATATATGGAGTACATAATATTATTCAGAAAATATTAGCTCTCCTTGTCTATTTTAATCGTGCAATAGTAAAAAGAAATATTATAAAATTGTGAAAGGTTATATTTGTAAAAAAATGAGATAATATGCGTGAATATGATAATATAATATATATTAGGATGGTCCTTATTTTTGAATTTTGAATTTTTTGAAACCTTACCCTTAATTTTTATAAAGAATTAAAAGAAAAAAAAAATTGGTAAAATGATCATGGACATCCTGACTTACCACCTTCACAACCACACGGGGCTGAAAAATTACCAAAGAAGGTAATTTTTTAGTTTTTTATACATTACTTAAAAACTATTGAACTTAGACTAAAAATCAATATAACCTTAATTATATAACTTAACATTATCTATAAATAAAGCAGGACATACTTCGCACGAAGGGTGGGATTCTCTTGACGAGTGTATTGAATTTTAAAGAAATGATAAATCATTTTTTCAATATAATGATTCTGAACGTGGGAAGTTAACTATATGAAAATATAATCATAGATGGAAAATCATTTAAGAAAGATTTTGGTGCAAGAAAATTTTGAAAATGTGAAAAAAAATTTTTTAAAGAAATTTTTTTTTTTCATTTATTTTTTGATAAAATATTAATAATAATAAAAATAAAAATTAATAATAATAAAATTTATTTAAAAATAAATGAAAAAAAAAATGTTAGAAAAATATCCAAAATTTTTCTTTCACATTTTCAAAATTTTCTTGCACCAAAATCTTTCTTATATGATTTTTTATCTATGATTAAATTTTCATATAGTTAAGATAAAAAAAAAAGCGGACATACTTCGCACGATGGGTGTACTTCGCACGACAGGTGGTATTCTCTTGACGGGCGTATTATATTTTAAAGAAACGATAAATCATTTCTTCACTAAAACGATTCTGAACGAAGGAAGTTAATAATATAAGAAAAAAAAAAATGCAAAAATCTGAAGTGCCGGGCGGGAATCGAACCCGGTACTGCACGCAC
>JAIPRM010006188.1:0-19123 GCA_025469315.1 Stegophylla sp. TES_Ste_2020 | reverse complement strand
AAGATTTTGCGCAAGAAAATTTTGAAAATGTGAAAAAAAATTTTGGACATTTTTCTAACATTTTTTTTTCTCATTTATTTTTTATGTTATTAACTTCCCTCGTTCAGAATCGTTTTATTGAAGAAATTATTTATCGTTTCTTTAAAATTCAACACACCCGTCAAGAGAATCCCACCCATCGTGCGAAGTATGTCCGGATTTTTCTAACTTAGGTTAGATAAACCGGCGTATACGAGAGCACGAGCCTACGCGATCGGACAGACTAATATTAGAATTTAACACAACGAGTATCCGTTAAATATTGTTTTTTATTTTCAACACAGAGAGAAAAACGTGCGCGAAGTCTGCAGTTATCATTAGATCGCACTTATATCTATGATATTACACGTGTACCTCGGCTATAGAACATAATATCACGTGCATCAACATGTTGGCAGCGTAATGTGTGAATTCACAGGAACTCTAAGTATATTTTGTCAAATGAAATAAGAAAATCTTGAACAGACTCCGTCATAACACTCGCTTTACTATAACGATTTTCATTTTCAACACTAATGCGTAATTCTCATGTGATAATAATGAGGGGCGTGACGAACGCTGATCTGATAGCCTCTGAGATTTTTGAAAGGTTTGGGGGCGGGTGTCAAAACTTATATTTTCTAAGTATTAGGTACAGCAATAAATAATTAGCTACACGAAATATATAAATAGGAACTACCACATTTGATGATTGATACAATAAACACTGCAAGCACATGCACAAATCTGCATTAATGCTTTAATGCTTAAAAATGAAACGATTGGGTTAAATTTAAATGTTATAATGCTCATTTACTTAGATACTTAGATTTAATTACTTAATTATGTTTTTTATTATTAAATAAAAATTAATAAGGTAAAAAAAGAAAAAAATATTACATGAAAACTCGTATATTATATATTTTTTAAATAAACTGTTTATAAATATTAGAAAAAATTGGTTTTTTTTACAATCTTTGAGGTTTCTTAATGGGTGGGTGGGTGATCATAAAAAATTTTGGCCTCTGAATAATTTTGAGTTCACTGATAATAATACAGTCGTGGTGTTTAGACATAAGTTACTTGAAAATAACAACTGAAACACAAATCTCACCGTCCTTTGGATACATGAAAATAATAAATGTTGTTAAATGCAAATTAAACCGATTAACGAATTGAAACGAATATTTTGAAATAGCTTCTCCTGAATAAAGCACGTCTATATATATATAAAGATATCGAAAAAATTTATTTTGATAGAAGTTGTTTTGAATCTGCCAGTTATCAACCCTTAACGGTATAAGTCGTAACGACAAAACATGCGGCGGCGGTGCGACCACCTGCAACGTAGGCGTCACACTCTGCATAATGTATAGGTGCAGGTACATGCGGATAAATGTAAGTCGTGAGAATATAAGGAAGGAGTGAGAACTTTCACGGTGACTTTATTGTTGTAATAATATATTATTAAATTCTATGTACATTCTCGATCGAGGTGTCATATAAATTTCAAATAGTAACACAAATAGTATAAATAAACCGCGTTAACGGTGTGTGTGTGTGTGTGTGTGTGTACTATATAATAATGTACTTACTCGCTGTAATTTATTCGTTTTATATAATATTTACCGAATGCGGGAGGTATAATAATATTTGTACGACAAACACGCGCACGGAGAATAAACGCGTAGCGATTGTAATTTGCGGGGTAAAAAAAATATATATATATATATATAATAAATGACTCGGTGGTAAACGCGGGTGCAGTGCGCATAATAAAAAAAAAAAAAAAAAAGCGAAGAATAATATTACAAAAGGTGCAAATACGCGGAAACACGGTCGGAACGTTCCAGGGAACGAGTATTAAGTACACCAATACGCGAAGGTATATTATATTATATTTTATTTTAGCGCGATGGTCAGTTTCAAAGGATATCCGCGCGTACTAATGACGTATCCCACCGATACCTAGAAACAGGGAGATCGTTTTTCTTTTTAAAGTATAGGTACACACAGTGCAGTAACTATCTTTCGATAATAAATAAATCGCGAGTAAAACTTATGTACACACACACACACCACACGTCTTTGCATTTCTATGCGGCACTCACGTTTTCACAAAGTGTAACTCGAATATATTGGGGTGGCCAGATAAAAAACTTAGAAATCCGGGACAATAAATTTAAATTGCTTACAACTTTTTACTTATTAACCTAACCAAACAAAATCTTATTATTTGTTACCAGTTATTTATATTACTATAAAATGTAAAATACTTAATATTTAAATTAAAAATTTAGAAAATATACTTTATTTTCAGTAATAACTAGTTTAAAGTACAAAACATACTAAATCTTCATGAAAACATTGGTAACTAATATTTTTTCTCCTAATACTCCTAAAAACTAACGGTTTTATATATCATAAACGTACCTAGTATAAACTATAAAGTGTAAAGTCAAATTCCGTGACATAACTGTGTGTAATTTCAAAACCGGTACAAAATGATGCCACAAAAAACTTTTTCGGGACACCGGAAAATCCGGGAAGAATGGCCACTCTAGAATATACATATATCAAAACGTACTCGTTATCAATTAAATATATAAATTTGAAAAAAAAAAATGGAAATTTTTTTAATGATCATATTATATTATTGATAAACGCCTTCAGATACCGATTAACATCATAATATATACGTATAGGTTGTATAAATAAAAGATTATGTACAGAAAATCTACGACATCGTTACACAGGCGCAAATCTAGCGATCTATATAATGATCTATTTAATTGTCTGAGAAATGAATTCATTACAATATTATTATTACATACGGAGGAGTCGATTGAAACAAACGCGCACCTGTACCTATATAATAATATAGTTTCGTTCAAACGACCTTTAAGAAAATCGTATAATAATAATAATAATAATAATACAATCAATGAACAATATAATATTATTATTTCAGCGTACGACACGAGAGCAAATAGCATCAGTTCGAAATCGATTTTCGTTTACCTGCCTATAAATGATGGTTTATTCTTCCTCCGTAAGTAAGTTGGTACGTACAATTCCGTGACTTATTAGATACGTCATAGACGTCATAATCGCGCTCAATTCTTTCCATTTCCTAACATACGCGATATTATATTATATTAATAATATTAAAGATATCTGGGCGCTGTCATTTTTAACTCTTTGTCAATTGATGCGAAAAAAATATTTATAAAACGATAAAATTAATTTCAAAAAATGTATTAATAATGTTTTGTTTAATGAATTAAGTCAGTGTTTAATTATTTAAATCTAATCTTATTTATATATATATATATGTTTCTCTATTATTATCTATTATTATTATTATTATTATCACTTTTTTAATACAGTGTTTGTTATTTTAAGTAATTAAGAAAATTATATTATGTTATTCCCTACACCACCACAAGCTTAGCTTAAAGGTGTAGGTAATTTTTTATTATTTATGTAATATTTTCTTTTTGTATTATGTTATTTAAATGATAAAATCTACCATAAAGAAAAAAAAAATATTGATCTCAGCCGCAGCGGCGCGGTGTAATGAGACTTGGTTACGCGCGAGGAAGGGATAAACACACACGCGGATTAGGATTTTACCGTTCCCCGGATTAGTTTGTCGAGAGCCCGTATGCGTTCATAGAAAAAAAAAAAAAAAATAATAATAATAAAATAATTTGTCGACTCCACACACGTCGTTTCGCGAAGAACACGCGCGCCGAGTAATGCTGGCTATAAATCCTGTATATACGGGGTCTACGGTCGTGGTAAAAAATATGTGCAGCTATACAATATTATCGCTAGGGATAAAAATAAAAACAATTTCAGTTTTATGATTAGGTGCATTTTTTCTTTGTTTTTTTGTTTTTTTTTTTTTTTTTGATAAGCGTATAAGTTAGAATATCTTCCCCCCCCCCCAATCGTTCATACTTTACTCATTTAGCGACCCAACAGAGGGGAAGGGAGGTTTAAATTTATAAATCTATGTAAGTTTAAATGCCTTGAATTTATAAAATTGCATTATCACATCAAAATCATATTATAATAATAAGCTGTTCGTATTTCAGTCTCGTTTTTGATTTGAAAACTAGTTAGATTTCTGCGCGTTTAGAAACGAATCAAAGTACTAGGTATTGAAACCAAAGAAGTCCTAGATTATAGTAGAGACACTTGGTGATCCGGCTTTGCCGATAAAAAGCGGAGGTGCAGGCGATTTGCGACAAACGAATATTAACGGGCACGGACGGGGAAAAGCGTTGAGAGAAAAAAAAAACTGTTGTTTTCATGTTAAAATGCGTGGATAGCGGGCAGTCGCTGCGAGCGCGGAGAGAGTTTAAAGAAATTTCGTCATCGGCATCAGCATCATTGCCGTTCGCGGAAAGAACACGCGATTTCATCCGTGCATAATGTTGTATTCTCGCGTAAAATATATATATATATAATAAAATAAAACAATATTACAATATTATATACCTGTGTGTATACACATTGTACACCGCCGCCGCAGCGCGAGAGGTTTTTTGTTCCATTTTTATTTGTGTTTCACGAATTCGAGGAAGAAAACGACGGCAGTCGATTAAATTGGCATTATAAAATTTAATATTCACCGCGTATAATGCGCCGCTGCGGCACGATAGGTCGGTAGAAGTATGTATATATCGTTTATATTATTATTATAATAATATTCAGTACGACGCGACGACACGACTCGGGCGGAGAAAATACACTCTATATAGCTCTGCAGTGTAATACACATTATAATAATATTATATTATCAAGCCACCGCTCCACTCTGTGTCGGATGTATTTCTCTCTCTCTCCACCACTCGATAAACGTCATTTTACATCATGAGCTCGCGCACATATACGCACAGAAACGGTTTTCGCGAAATCGTCTTCGTCTCCCCTTTTTATTTATTTATTTATTTTTATTTTTTTTTTAGTGTTCTTCCTCTTCTTTTCCTCCCGTATATACGTATAATTTTCGAGTCCATTAAGCAAAACGAGGCTCATGCAAATTCGACGCCACCCCCGTCCCCGCGCGTCCACCGACACCGCTCCTCGCGTACCCTCTACACACAAGTAGTTTATTGTGTACGCACATTGTGTGTGTGTGTGTGTGTATTCAGCACACACACACACACACACAACACCGACGTAATAATAATAATAATAATAATAATATATACGTTGCGACACTGCAGCGCACCGAACGCCAAAGAGAAGTTAAAATAATAATAATAATAATAATAATATAAGAAGAGGCGTGAATTTATATATTATTATATTAAAAAAAGGAAGAAAAAAGTGAGACGGCGCGCACACAAACGAGGTCGAGGGGCACACACTCGCACACACACATTAGCTCTCGAAGACACACGAGCGAGCCTACAGTATAGCTGATATTGTGTGTGTAGTGAGTTTTGTTCGCCATTATATAATAATAGACACGTCGTGCGTGTGAGTGTGTGTAAGTGCGCGTACCACCGTTTATACGCGTATAATGAACGCTTTATAATAATAAAATAATATATATATATTATTATTATTATTATTGTCATTGTAATGATATGCGCATTGTCGTACATACCTATAATAATATATACGTAAACGGAATAATTTTACGACTTTAAATGAATACATTGTTATTATAATAATAACGATATAATATTATTATTATGTAATGAACACAACAGTGAGACACACTATGGTATTGTGTTATACATATACCAAACCCGATCAGTGACCACCCCACCTAACCTATTAGCCCCGTGCAGACTCGTGGACCAATCATCGCGGTATACTATGTATATAAGTACATATTATACCAAGGTATAGATGTACCTATACCACCGCACACTGTATAGTAAGGCATTATTATTATTATTGTAATGCGCGCGTATATATACACACTGTCATTGTTCTTGTAAAATATAAAACATGTGTATTACTCGTTAATCAATGTGTGTGTGTGTGTGTATGTGTTTTTTTTCTTATAAAAGCAATTTTATATTGATTCATACCGCATAATATATATATATATATATATAATATATACATAGGTACGATAAATAATTGAGAAGGATCATGTGTGTATAGGAATAAACCGAATAAATAGCGACGTCAACGGGGAGCCAGTTATTTTTTTTTCTGCTCATTTCTGTTTCAATTGCACATAATTGGATTGGATGACGGCATTGTACGAGCATAAAATAAACACAAGTACGATAATATTTATATATGTACAGAGGTATCTATTTGATAAATTAATTGCTCGGCGAATAAGGTAGGTAACACGCGCATAATAATTATAATTTACTCGGAAATGTAGTAATGATCGTTCACACGCATAAATTTGTACAACAGCAATTATTACAATAAAACTTATACACCGTAAAAATTAATAATACAGCGAACGCCGCGATGAGATTCTCGGAAATCGATATTGCCGCCGATAGGGGGAAAAAAAAATCATAATGTTCATAACCATAACGGTGTTTCCGTTCAAAATATATATTTTACATTTTTATAAAGTATAATATTACGTAATTGTTTCGTTTTTTTGCGTTAATAAACGGCGAGATGACTGGAGACCGATTTCCATTCAAGTGTGATAATCATGATGTTTATACAACTATCGAGTTATCATTCCTATACCTATGCCGACGTTACGGGTATATTTTATATTAGTTTTGTGATTTTTTTTTCGCGTTTTATTTCCTCTTCAACACCGAATCTATTATATTTGAACCGACTGCAATAATTATATTATTACACCGGCAAAACGTTGTGTCGATCTTACGATAAAATATATGCTACGTTTCCAATAATATTATTCCAAATTTATAATTTGTATAATTATTATATTATATACGAGTTGCTACTGACTACCATTACTCTTGGACCACGCGGGTTTGGACGGATTGTACATCTCAAAAAATAATTTTTAATGACAATATTATACCTACACGTATTGTGGTAATCGAAGAATTCAGTGTTATGTTATGGAGTGAGGTAAATGAAGTGTAAAAATTGGACTGCGCTGTAGCATCATGATAAATTATGGGCACGCATAATATTATGTTTCATTGCACGTTAGTAAATAATATTATAATAATAATAATAATATGCACGTTCGAACGGTAAGTGATATTATAATGTTCTAATCAGTATGCGTTTATTTATTAAAAGTACAAAATGATGGCCGCAATAATCTATATACGCGCGCACGTAAAAGTATAATTATAATACGTGAGTGTGTGTGTGTGTGTGTGTGTGAGTAAGTAATATAATGTATGTACAATTTATTCGCGTTTACAGAGCGTATGTTCGTTCGCAATTTATAAATATAAAAATAAAAATAATAACACGTCGTCGTCGTTCCCACGATATAGGCCGTGCCATCGTTTACATATTATGCTGTAAATATATACGTATATATGTACATATATGTATAAAATATATTCGTACGGCTATATCGTGGGAGGGGGGTGGGGTGGGGGTAGAGTAGAACGATATGTGACGACGACGACGACAACGAATAAATTTAGCTTCAATAATAAAATAACGTTTATAGAAATATAATTATATTACAAAATATGCATATGTAAGGGAAAATTAGGAAAGCGTTAGTATCCTTACCGTGCGTTTGACTTAAATTATTCATTAGAAAAAAAAAAAAACACAAACACTTATACCGCAGAGCGTCGGCAACTCGCTGCGCGAATTTTCGAAATCCCTTCCCACTCGGACGGACGGACGGGCGGTATAGGCGTTCGCACACACACACACACACACACACACACACACACACACACACACACCGGATATCCGGGTATTGGAATTAGAGGATATATTATTAGAGGTACGCTGCAAGGTTCGGATGCTGCGGCTGAGGATTCGAGATGACGACGACGACGGATTGCTGTAGTCCGCCGCCGCCGCCGCCGCCGCCGTTGCGTCGTGTAATCGATTTCGGCCGTAGTCGACGAGATCCGTGCGTGACCGTCCGACGTTTTTCCGTCGAGTCTACACATTACATACAATATGCAGCAGCTGGCTGGCTGGCTGCTGGTTTATATAGAGGTATATCCGTGGTCAAACAAACCGTACGCGCCGCGCGGTAGGCCGCCGAGTGGTGATAGTGTAGCAACAACAGCAGCCCGAGTGTACCCGAGATAATATTATAATGTTATGATGTAGTATAATATGATATATGTCGAGCCGCCGCCGAGTTGTAGTCTTTCGACGGCGGCGGCGGGTATAATTGATAAAAAAAAAAAAAAAAAAAAAAGTTTTTTTTTCTTACTTTTCCTTTTTCCGGTGTATACACGTTTTAATTCCAATAAGCGATCGAAAAAAAAAACTCCCACGATTCTTTTATGAATGAAACAACGCGCGCGCTCTTATACACTATACATAATATGTAGGTATATACAAGACGATTTACCTATAGTTATTATAAAATATATACATGATATTAGTAAAAAAATTAAACATCGTGCCTGTAAAACCGATCACGGGGTAGGGGTAGCCGTGAAGGGGAGACGGACGGACGGACGGACGGACGGGGGAGAGGGGGGGGACATGAATCGGTTTTCCACCGAGGAGTGTTGTTGTTGCTCGGTTTCACGTCGCGTAATACACACGCGCGTATTGTATATATTATTATAATAGTGCTGCTGGTGGCGTCGAAGTTTCATGAATGAAAACCGTCAAGTCATCACGCTAAACATTTATATACTTACACACACGTATATATTAGATATACATAAATATATTAGGTATGTATACGTATATTATCGTTTTGTTATTTCTATTGTTGTGTTCGGTCTTAGGCGAAAAAAAAATTGTCGTTTATTTTGTTTTACGGAAACACCGGAAACGTGGAAAATTATCCCGCTTAACAATATATATATATATATATATGTACACACACACACACCCGAAAACTGAATAACGCTATTTGCATCAATGCATTTCGATTTTAAACACTTCTTTCGATCAAATCGTGTCTCTATAAACTGTTAAAATAACACACACACACACACACAATCAAGTGAAAACAAAACACAATGTCGGTGAATCGAATTTTATAATTCGTATAATATTATTGATATTATATAAAACTGGTATTAAAATTTAAAAAATATCGCGGTGGGAATTCTTCTGTTGCTACTATTTATAATATGTACTATTGTTGTCTCCGGTCGTCGCCGAAATTGATTGATTTATGAATATTATTATAATTCCACAAATTCCCGGGTCTGCTGCGGCTGCCGCTGCCTGGACATGTAAATTTATGTCACAGTTGTTCCGTCCATAACAATCGAATCGATTTTTTTTTCTCTCTCTTTGTACGCAATCATTATAATATACTATATACATATATATATATATATGTTATTATACAATTTTATCAGTTAAGTCGGTTTGTTTAGCTTATACATATATATATTACGTCGGCTACCTATATACGGCGTATATATATCCACCCATACATAATATTATTGTATCGTATACTTGCGCCAAAACCCGAAACCGCACGGCCGTCATGCAAAACAAAAACTGGGATAAATTGTTAGCCAATTAACCGCGCATAATATAAATCGGCGGGGCCATACAGATAGTAATAATAATAAATATAATAAATTTCGATTGTATACTCGACAGTGGAACGAAAAAGAGGCTGTGCGGAGGGAAATCAAAATAGAAAAAAAAAAAACAAAACCAAAAGCGTGTGTGTAGGTAAGTCGCGTTCGAGACGGAGACGTGTTATAAATGTTCAAATATATATATATGACATGTAATAGTGCTTCGCAGTCTCGTATATATACAACGTCAGTATATTATACAGTTTGTAATAAAGACCGATGGCTATCCCTCTCTTCTGCTTCAGGTCCCCCGGTAACCTATATAACATAATATAATATATATATATATGTAGTTACCTAGTATATGTTATATGGTATACGAAAAGTGTATATTTCTAGTACACACACACACATATACACTACATATAGTAGTGACCGGTCGCGCGTTATCCATAAAAGTCCGCAAAAAAACGAGCCCTGTGGGAAAACTCTCACCCCCAGTGTCGAGTTCATATTATATATATATATATATATAGATGGAGTAAAAGAGAAATAGAGAAACAGCTCGACATCATCTAGCAGCTCTGCAGACTTACTGTACACACAGAGTCCATGCGCCGGAACACAGTGAAATCAGAATAATACACACACACACAGACTTTAACCAGCGTGCGGGCGGCGGCGAACGGAATAAAGTCATCGTCGCGGAGGAGCACACATGCCCCTGGGACAAATAACACAAATAGGACCTATACACACACACACACACACTATGTGCACGCGGGTGTAATAGTATATAGTAGTAACAACGGGGCAGTAGTAGCAGCCGTATATATAGTTTTCATGGATTTACTCAACGGGTCCGAGTCGTAATTTTAGTTTTCTCTCCACCGTGTGCTGCACCACACACAAATTTATATATGTTTTGTTGCAGTGTGTTATGTTATGAGATTTGTGTATGTATATACACTGATGTAGCGCGTAGTGTACACACGCTGCACGTTGTGGTCATGACGATTTTTATTATTTTTATTATTATTATTATTATTATTATTATTATAACTCCGAACCTCTGGTTTATTATTATGTGTCATCGCTATATAGGCCTGTCTCGCAGAGCAGAGAGAGAGAGAGAGAGAGAGACACACACACACACACAGAGTGTAAATAACGCATAAAACAAAAACCGAAAACGATTTTTCACATCGTGTATAAAAATGTATACACATAATATACCCCGTATAATAAAATCGTACATACGTGTGTGCGTCTTTTATATTCAAAACAATTTTATTATACGCGTATATAATATTCCAGCTTGTACGGATATATTCGTCAGAAACAAGCGTACACACCACTCTAGAGCTGTTGTATAGGTAACCCCACAGCCTGTACTTAATATACGGATATAGTGTGTTGTACTACTACCTATATACGCGGTTAAAACACACGATCATATTTTAGACGCGTCTAATTTATTATTGTATTATTTTATGCTTAGATTAATATTATACACGTCTCGAGAACGCCACAAGTTTTATATGAACAATCATTTTTTTTTTTTTTTTTTTTTTTGGGTCGTAAACGCGCGTAATAATAATATATATCGGTATTTCGATGAAATAATATTTTTATATCGCGACGCGCGCGTGTTATTTCGAAACGACTGTGCGACTTTTTAAACACTACGTTTTTATGGTCTTCGTAGGAGATTTTATAATTCTTCGACCCAAATACGACAACAGCGTATACTCGCGTATCGGTTAATGTATAATGAATGGATGAAAACTTTTTTGTCCTCGTCCGTCACTTCTGCAGACAGGAAAACCATTCGCATTTATATATTATTAATGTGAGCATGTGTATAAAGTTATTCTGTCGGATTATACAGTTCAAATTGTTTACACCGAGAATATTAAATGTTTGTAGGATCACAGATTAAAAACGTTTTTCAAGTTTATAAAAATCAACTTTTTATCAGGTATAACGCGTCGGTTTAAGTCGGTTTAGTTGAATTAAAGTTCAGTGTTTTACAGTTGTTTAATGCTATTTATGTATTAAAATCATATGGTGTTTGAAAAATAATTTTAACGTTGGAGAAAAAATTTAGCAATAACGAAAATATAAATTGACTGTAAGTATAACCAAATTATTTCTGATTTCAGAAACACTCAAATATTTGAGTGTTATTATTAATAAATAAATTATTTTGTTCAGACAAAATTGTAATAAATTTCCGAAATATAATATAATACTTTCATCGTTCAATCAAACGCATTATATTATCTAAAACAAATATATTAAAATGTTGATATTTCAGATGATGTTAATTCAGTTAATAGACACCTTTGGTGATCAATTGTCAAAACGATAAAATAGATTCAGGCATATGATTTAGATAAATTTAACTGATTTTGTGTGTTTTAAAGTAGGAGAGGATTAACAGGAGTTTATTTAATTTAATTTTATTCAGCGAGTATTTTAATATTTATTTTGTGACCGCCATGATATATAATAGTTGCAATAAAACACGAACGAAATTACGGAAACATAAAATGAGCTAGAATTATGTCCAATATTTAAAATTTCCAAGTAGGTATAAATAGGTAGGTACGACGACGCGCCAATAATAAAAAATGCTGTATAATAATCGCATAAAAAAATAAGATAAACTACGTTGGCTATAATTTATGATAGTTAAATATGAATATTTTTAATTTCTACAGCGTAAAAAATATGTGTTGATGTAGAGGTACCACAATAATTCATCGGAATTCGAACGCATACATTTATAACGAACGAATAAATTATATACTTATAGCAAGATTTCAAGAATGAAATTTCCGAATAAAATCGCGCGCGTTTCGTCGTTTCAAAAACCATAAAAAATCTATCTGTTTTTGAAATAGTTAATACCTAATTTTCTTACTCAAATAATAAAAGGGGTAAAGAAAAAAAAATACCGAAAATCCCGTCGCGTCTTACACGGTTCGTGTCGCGTGCTGCCCGGGTCAATCCTCGGTTTTACGTTATTATGATCGCGCGGTTTGGAAGCCTGAACTGAGAGTCTTAGAACTTATAATTTATTATTATTTTAATTGTAATAATAACACCTGACCTAGCCATACCTGTCTGCAGTGCTATAGAACGACGGCGACGAGACGATAAAATGTAATTTTTTTCCACTCGTATTATACACACAATTTTATCATATAGACGCACAGTATACGTACTGCAGAGGCGTGTGGATGTAATAATATCGTTTTTGGTTTCTTTTAACTGAATAAACGCGTAAAACTAGTAAATTATTAGTTTAAAATTTTTTTTTTTTTTTTTTTGGTGACGATAGGAGGTGCTTGTGGGGGGGGATATGTATATCAATTAGGACTTACCGTCGTCGAAGCGACGAGTGGACGTGGATACGTGGTGGCCGTTAACGACGACCGTCCCCGGTTCTCCGCAAGTTGCGCCGCCGCCGGTGTTGCAGCACTCTTCGTCTGACCCGTCCTCGAGGACCTTGACCGGTCTGGACTGCTTTCGGCGGGACATGCGGACGTCGTCGGTGACGGATCTCCGGTGATGACGTGCGGCCAGGTGACGACGCGCGTCGCCTGCGATTCGGTTATTGACGCAGCGGCTGCTGCTGCTGTTGCTACGAGAGTCGCGGAGAGGCCGACCGATCGTTTCTATCGCGATTATAGGTGTTCGCACAGCGTTCAAATATATTTCTTTTTTTTTTTTTTTTCTTATATTTTTATATACCGGCAAAATATTTTATAACAATAATATTATTATTATTATTGTCATCATCGTTGTCATCGCGGCACGACATTTATAGTACGCGACGAGCCGATGGCCGTGGCGGTTGCATAATCACGGACTCGTCTCGGGCGCGGAAGCCGTCGTCCATCGGGATGATTGGGCTCGCGGTCTGGCACGGGGCCGCGGCACCTGTACCGCCCGCGGGGCGCCGCCGGACGTTGATGCCGCCCGCCGGTGGTGATGACGGCCCGCGGTAGTGTGACGCACACGACGTGACGCGGCTGCGACGGTATACGGTAAAATGTTTAAAACCGGGAAAAAAAAAAATGTAAATAAAATATAAATATAATTTTTGTTTTTCTTAACTGCAGTCTTGTCGGCGAAAAAAAAAATTTGAAACAAACAAAAAAAAAAAAAATCGTAATCAAAATCACTGTTTTTAAAAATTTGTATTAAAAAAAAAAAAAAAAAATTAAAAAATTTAATATACGATATTCGTATAGAAAATATAAATAAGTATTTGTAATAATAAAATACACGACGGTCGCGAATGTTTAACAGTAATAATAATAATAATAATAATAATAACACAAATAATATAATATTATAACGTCTCTCTGCGTGCAGTGTGCGATACGCGCGCGCGTGTGACGCGACTCGTTCGGCAGCGGAGTGGCGAGTGAGAGACGGTGCTGCTGCGGTCTGTGCCGCCGGGACGCCGACGCTGCGTCGTCGTCGTCGTCGGGTGTACACGCGAACCTCGGGCCGCCGACGACTAGTGCGCGACGGCGGCGGCGTCGGTGCGTTGCGCGTGCGCGCGGTCGCGTCGAGTGAGAACGGTGAGCGTCCGCGGGGGAGTGACGGAGAGACGATTCTCACACACACACACAACGCCCGGTGTGTGTGTGTGTGTGTGAGGAAGAGAGAGAGTGATCGTGAGGGGAGAGAGAAAGAGATCGCGAGAGGGAGAGAGAGACGGATCGCGGCGGACCGACTGGTAAGCACGCCCGTACGATACTGACGACGGACGGGGGACGGCGGCGACGCGCTCTCCTTTTCCTCGCCGCCTGCCGGCCCGGCTGGCCGGCCGCGGTGGCCGGGTGTCTGGCGGGGGACGTGGCTCACGGGGTGGGCGTGTCCGCGGCCGCGTCCAATGAATGACGGACACCGTTCGTTGCCGCTGCCGCAGACGACGGCGAGGGGGACGATGACGACGATTGCGGACACTGTGCGTGTGCGCGCCTTCGGTCGTCGTCGCGGAAAGAGAAAATCCCGCTTCCGCCGTCGTCGTCGTCGCCGCCGCCGCCGCGGAAAATGAAAGAAAATATTAATTTCCGGCAGCCTCCGTGACGCTATATAATATAATACAGGATCATCCCTTCCCCCCACCCCGATGTTTTATCGGCGGTGGTGGTTTTCTCCGCAGGGGTGGCAGCCACCCGCACCACTGTGTGTTTTTCGAGTATTGTAATTTTTTGTACGCTTCTGCTGTATACTCTTCTACTCTGCCGCATAGTTTTAATATAAAACATAGGCTATAGTCCTTCATTTTTATTATATTTTTTTTTCTTGAAAGGATCAAAAAAGGGTTATATCCTTTTTTGATTTTCTGTTGTTTCTGACGAGTTGATGTTGAACGCATTTATTGGTAAAACGAGATAGTCTGCGGCCAACTACAGGTAAGCGAAAACAAGAGGACGCGAATTGGTCCCCAAGTTACTTATTTTCAATGACACAAAGGTGAACAACAAACCCTGAACATCGTCTATATTACAATATACGTTATGCCGGCGAAAAATGTAAAAAATAAAAATCGTGATACGTTTTAACGGTGAAAAGTGCAATAAAAGAGAGTTCTTTTAAGTTAATTCGTAATAGTTAGTGTGTTAAATGTTTTAACACGCCATTACTTTATATACCTATAGGTTAATAGATTATATTTATATCAAAAAAATGTTCGAATTGCGATTTGAAAAGTGTATAATATTATTGTAAACTCGGACGATTAATGGAGAATTTGATTATAATTTGAAAATTTCATCGGCGCTCCAAAATCCTTTCGAAGAAAATATTATCATCGCTATTCGATTTTCCACGGGTTCATTGTTATTACATTGACAAAAATTGTGTTTATACTACAATACACGCGTCATAATATTATCACTAACAGCGTGTTTGATATACTTAGACACTTTCGTATAATTATTTTTCGTGTCCAAATCATTAACTCCTCACATTTTGATACTATTGTTTTCGCTCGATTAACAATTCGTGACTTTTATTTTTGCTGTTTGTTTTTCTCGATTTCCACTTTCTCGATATTTCACGCGCTTTCGACTGGCAACATAATGATATATAATTTATACATACATATTATTATGATAAAGAAAGTTCAGTATTCGTGATCAACGCTATACCGAAATGTTTCCCACAGTAATACTATACGTTCTTTTCAAATGGTTATTAAAATTGTCTTTAAAACTCGCTATATCTATTAAACAGTGTCGTATTCCGCGTATTTATGGGAGTAGTGATGGCTCCCCCCTTCAGAGAATATTTGAAGGTCTTAAATATTTAATTAAATTATTTTATCCATCTTCTTAATTAATTTTTCTATAAATCTATTAAATAAACTAATACTACTTTAAAGAGGTAATTTTTCGAATTTCTCTATTGTATTCTCAAAATTTAGGAAAACTATTAAACAATTTGACAAAAAAACTCGGAAACTATATTTTTTCAATTCAAACTTTATATAAATTTAAACATAGATAGATAATTTGACACAAGAATTAGAAAATATTTTGGCACAAGAAAAAAAAAATGTTGGAAATTTCTTTCTAACACTTTTTTCTCATTAATTTTTTATTTTTTGTAAAATTCTTTATTTTTACTTTCTTTTATTAATTGGATAAAATAATATAAGTAAAGCAAAGTAAAGCAAAAGTAAATAAATTAAAGTATAGACAAGAAAGCCTGACATACTTCGCACCATGGGTATATTCTTCGTTCCTCAGGTCAGATACTCTCTTATGGCGAGTGTATTGGATTTTAAAGAAACAATAAATCATTACTTTGATAATACGATTCTGAGCAAAGTATGTTAATAATATAAAGAACAATAATAGTTGTCATTTTCAACATACCCACTAAGAGTATCTGATCCGGAGAGTGAAGAATACCCACAGTACGAAATATACGGCTTTCTTGTTTAACTTTAATTTATTTATACATACAATTTTACTAAAAATAAAAAGAAAATTTGATGAGAAAAAAGTGTAAGAAAAAAAATTTACAATTTTTTTTTTTCAAAATTTCATACGCCAAAATATTTTTCATATAATTGTCTATCTATGTTTAAATTTTCATAAAGTTTGGATTAAAAAAAGATAGTTCTATGGCTTTTTGTCTTGTTTTGGGTAGTTTTTCCCAAATTTTGAGCAAACAATTGAGAAATTCGAAAAATGACCTCTTTAAAGTACCATCTACAAGTAAAACCGTTTTCAAAAAGTTGTTGGTAAAAGCTTTTGGACAATTAGTATTTATATAATATGAAAACGTGTACACGTAAAAATATATTAATACAAAAAAAAAATTCTTTGATCGCGTTAGATAAATATAAATTTCACATCGTTGGAGTTTATTTATATTTCAGTACACAATCGTGTTCGTGACGAAGTGGTGTATTTCTTTGATATTTGACAACTGAATTATATAACGGTTGACAAACTGATTTACAAATGTATCCAATTATTATGACACCTCTCCCAAAAAAAAGTTTGTAAATACGCCATTACCACTGAAATGATTAATTATGTGACACTCGAGTGTATATTACATTACTTATGTGAAAATTAACATGTACATCCAAGTGAAGTTACAAAAATATACATTCATTGTCTTAACGTCCGTCTACGCGTCACACAACAAAAATAATAATTAAATTCGCAATAACATTTACCATGCAGCAGGCTTAACCGAGCGCCGCCATCATCCTTCTCGAAAATCCTTCGAAAAGTAATGTTTTGATGTAAGTACTCTGTATAGGTATCAGCTTGCTACATTATTAATTATCATCCGCTCGAACTTGTGTCAGTAGACAGACACATTTGCATATTGAACGTGTACAAATAATACGCAATGACCTATTTGAATACTTGTACGTAATTAATGAAAAAAAAAATACTTACATGATAGTCTAATATGAAAACTGTGTGGGTCGACTTTGAAAAAAATTATTATTATATTGCAACATTATAGTGGTTAGGAGGTATTTAAAATTATTTTGAGATATCTTTGATGGCATTAAGTTTTCCACATGAACACAATTTTTTGATAATACTTATTAATTATATCTACTCATATTTTACATACTTCACCTAGAATGACTGTGTATAATTATTGTTTCCAATCTTTTATACTTCTATGTTTTACCTAATTATAATAATAATAATACGGATAACGTTTGTATAACAATTATTATAATATTATGCATATTAATTTTAGTTATTGTATGCACACAAATATAGACATTCTCTTACCACTTACCTTAAAAGTTTCTATATTATGTACTGTACACACTGCAATAATATAAATATACATTTATGCTGGTTAATAATATTATATATATATATATGTATTCAATGCAGTAGCTTGTACAAATGTATATGTATACGTACTGTGTGTAAGTGTGTGTGTGTACCTATTTGTAAAAACGACAAAAATAATATTACGTTCGGAGAGCGTTTCCATTCCTCTATATTTAAAAACGGTTTACATGATAAACGTGCACGCGTGCCCGTCGTTTGTTCTTGCCTGCTGCAGTAGTACATCGTTATTCTCTCTCCTTTCTGCCGTGAGTCGTTACCAAAATTATTCTCTTCTCTTTGAGTCATCCGTGGCCGAGTCCTTTTTATCTGATCACTTATCACTGTCTGCATCATCTGTTCTTACTTAAGTCATTTTTGTCTTCTCGCTTTGAAGATTCTATTGTGAATTATGCGCCGTTGTCGTATATTGTACGCTATATTATGTACTGTTGTACGCGTAATTGTCAAGAAGTATTAAGTTTAAGTTGTTTTTTAAAAAATAAAAAAAAAAACTATATATATATATACATTATGAACAGTATGTAAATTAATTGGAAAGTCAGTAGTTATTACTCCTAATATAATGGCAGATATTGAAGTTCCGTTTTTTTTAAACATAATATTATGTGACATATAGCCCACATTATACAATAGTTAAAAAAAAATCCAAAATTTAAACCGCCAAAATAAATATTTAAAAATTTTCGAAAATAGCCATTTTGTAGAATTACTTATAAGTTTCTTAGAGAAAAAAAAATTGAAATCGGTTGAATTTTGAATGAATGAGAGCATTTTATATTTAAAAAACATAGCAAAATGTAAAATTGTATGATTTTTAAACTTTTAAATAGATAATTAATAATATGATATTAGGTAATGAAGTACACACAACTCATTAATATTTTTATAAATGTTCAAAATGCCCCCCCATTGATTGCTATACATAACTAAATTTTATACAACCATGATATTTGTAATGAAATCAATGTATGGGAATATCTCTCACATTTTAGATTCTGAATGAAGTGAAGAAGCTAGTGTTTTTATAATGATGTTAATTTTTTTTTTCTGTGTACAACTTTTCGTATAGAAATACTTGTCCAAAAGTTTCGATCAATAACTTTT
>JAIPRM010006187.1:0-19124 GCA_025469315.1 Stegophylla sp. TES_Ste_2020 | reverse complement strand
CCTTTGTTCAGAATCGTTTTACTGAAGATATGATTTATCGTTTCTTTAAAATTTAATACGCCCGTCAAGAGAATACCACCCGTCGTGCGAAGTACACCCATCGTGCGAAGTATGTCCGGCTTTTTTGTTTTTAAAATTAATTATTTAAAAAATAATTTTTAAATAAATAATTTTTTAAATTAAAAAAAAAATTTTTTATTTAAACTTAGCATTGCTGTAATTCAGTCAATTTTTGAGATAGGAAAAAAGTTTACATATCAAAGTTGCTTAAACAAAAATAGTTCTATCGAAATCTGTTGTTAAAAATAGGTGTTGCTAATTAATATTTGCACATGCGCACAAATAAAATAATTCAAAATTCAAAAATGATCTCAAAATGTGTGTTTTATTATTCCCTAGCTCCTTGAAAAAAATCCAAGTCAATCCAAGGTCACTGAACGGAAATATTTCGTGATACCATTTCAGTGAAACACACTGTATATGAGAAAAAAAATTGCAAAACTGCAAGAGCCTTGCATTGTTGGTCTTGTTTTGGTCTTGATCTTGCAAACCTAGTCTTGGTCTTGGTCTTGGAGTTCCAGTTGTATCTTGGTCTTGGTCTTGCATGCAAGACCAAGACCAAGACTGATTTTGCTCATCACTAGGCGTCATCGAGCATTCTCTAAGACACCACACCTTTTTGGGATAGTAATTTTATATATTCTTGCAATCAACGGCTTTTTATGTCAAAATATACAACGATTTGCTATTGTTAATCTGTAAGGCATGAAATTGAAATCAATGTATGGTACCCTTAGTTAAGGTGAAGAGTGTTTTCAATGTGTGTGCTCGGTACCTGGTGATTTTTACCCTCATATAGATTTATTCAACTACAGCGTCATGGCTTGAATTCGCCAGTATCATACCTATCTCTTCGACCACAAGGGTGGAGACGCCTAAGGATTATTTAGAAAATTTCATTTGATGCCGATCGATAATTATTTTATGAAGTTTTTTTAATAAAAATCATTAATTCACCATCTCATTATAATTGTTTTGGGACAAAATCCGGGACGTATTTAGAATTTTTTTTTTTTGGGGGGGGGCTAGGCTTTTTCTCCAAGCAAAATTCTCCAATTCAGCCTACTAAAAACAATAATTTGGAATTTAGTACAAAATTTTCATTTTTATTATCGGCTTAACCGTTTTTAAAAAATTAATAATGAAATAGAATAGGTACATAGTAATAATTATAATGATAATGATAGCAAAATTTATTTATAACAATTTTATTATATAAATTTAAATCTCTCTCTTTGCCACTGTTTGCAAATTCATCTAATAGGATTTCGTCATCTACGTCAATGTCTCGATGAATCGTAGTCAATAATGCAGTCATACAACGTACGTTAAAATTACACAGTACGTATCGGGCTTAAAACGTATTATGGTCTATTTATCTGAATTTATGATCGAAAACGTCGGACACATTACATATATAACTTGTCACAAATAATTTTTAATAAAAGTAATTTTTACTTCTACGGCCTAAATTTGATAGAGCAGGTAGAATTCAAAAAAATTTTCTGAAATTTTTCAGGGGGGGCGGTTAAAACCCCTTCAGCCCCATCCATAAATACGCCCCTGGACAAAATGTTGTGATTTTGGCCATATCGTGTTAAAATTTATAAGAGTAATTTGTCATTTTGAAATCTTTTTGCAACGAATTGTGAACATTATACGTACAATTGTATTTATTTTTAATTTATACCTACCACAGAGATAAAATTATAGAAATTGGCTCATTGACATCACAATCAGACATAGGGGAGGTTTTAATGTTTTATAAAGCATATAAGGTCAATGTAATTGGTGGGGGCTAAACCAAACAGATATTTTAGCTCTCCCAAAACGTTTATTGTATTTCCGACAATGATACTCATTCAACTTAATATAGCACCAATCCATGAAATTTATGTTATTATCATATTGTTCTTAAAAGTTTTTAAAGTATATTAAACTGTGATGAAATTTAATAGGTAGGTGTAAATGTAAAAAAGACTTTTCGTCCTGTTAGTTATTGTATAGGTGTATCTAACCAAAACAAAAAAAAAAATAATAATAATAGTAATGTTGATGTTTTCATAATACATAGTTTGAATAGTTAACATCCGTTATTTGATATTTGAGGTTCAATTTGTCAATACAAAAAAAAATTTAAATATGAATGTGGCGTAATATATCAGGTTCATTTTTAACGCACATACCTACAATTTATCTAAAAGTCTTACAAAATATATATATAATGTTTTGCACCATGCCATAAAAACAATAGTCTTTAATATCTAAATTAACACGATTTCATCAAATGTATGTCATAATTTGTGAATATTATTCTCAGTGAAGTACCTAATTTACATAGTCCTCGATTACGGGGTCTAAATACGTGAGAGTAGTCTACTGTAAGAAAGATGTATTCGTCTGCTAAAGTCTAAAATGATATTGTACAATTCGTACCTTGTATAATATAAAATTTTTAATCGATTGTTTGTTAAAAATTATCAAAATACTCTCACATAAAGAGTGTTGTGACAAAATACATAATATACCATATCTTATACACTTACCTGTATGATCCACACTATACAATAAACACAGTTTAATATCAAAATCAATATAGTAGTCTTTAATAATTATTATGTTCAACGTAGGTATCAATAAAAATATCTTTTATTAAAAAAACCGGATAAAATATACATAAGTTAACACATCATGTTATAGAGTAGTTTCTTCTGGTATTTATATAGTCTAAATCAGTATTATTATAATATATTCATCATTTAAATAAATTTACTAAAACTTTACATAGTATACATTAGTTACTGTATAGGTGTACCTACCCAGAAAAAAAAAATGATGATAATAATACATAGTTTGAATAATTAACATCCGTCGTTTGATATTTGAGGTTCAATTTGTCAATGCAAAAATAAATTTTAATATGTATAATATCAGGTACATTTTTAACACACATACTTACAATTTACCTAAAAGTCTTATAAAAATATATATATATATATATTATAACTTGCATAGTCCTCGATTACAGGGTCTAATTACGTGAGATTAGTCTACTGTAAGACTGTAAGATATTCGTCTGCCAATCTCTAAAATGATACTGTACAATTCGTATTTTGTATTATATAAAAATCTTAATCGATTGTTTGTTAAAAATTATCAAAATACTCTCTCAAAATATTGTAATGCAGGGGCGGCTCCAGGGGAGTGGCCTTGGGGCCACTGCCCCTCCCCAAGCCCGTATTTAAAATAATTTTACAAATTGTTTAAAACATTATTACATATTATAATACCTATCGTCTATAGGAGAGGTTCCTAAACTGTGGGTCGCGATATATTTTGAGTGGGTCATATTAAGTTTGGAAATATAAACATTTTCTTTATTTTCGTTGTGAGTGACGAGGAAAAAAATGTTATGTTTATTGTGGGGCGCCGATATTTAAAATATTTAAAAAATGGATCATTCTGTAATACGTTGGAAGCCTCTGGTCTATGATGTACTACTATACACACTTACAAGTGTATAGTTATTAGAAGTATGTAGCGGGTAGCCATGCATAGATAGGTACTTATGATCTTTACTGTAAAGTATAAATAAACATATTATAATAAATATAAATATTTTACTACGGTTTACCTATTTGTGTATAGTATGTAATGAGTATGTTTAAAACATTAATCGCGGAGCACATATTTCTGTGGGAATATTCTTCTGATAAGAATTGTTTTTGTTGTAATGATATTCTATAAATAATGTGGTTAGACCGTTAGCGTCATTGTCCTATGTCGTTACAGCCTACAGTTACCACTCGACTATCGGCCGTAATTTTATTAGATACTGATTAATAATTGTTATTTTCTAGTGAGATGTCGATACGCATTTTATTTCTTTTTCGTTTTTGAAGTTTATTTAAAAATGAGTGATCCAAAAACAAAACTTAGTAGGTTTTTATTTATAAAACAGGTATGTATTGATTATAAACTATTGTGTGATAATTTAAGAAATCTATATTGCTTGCGTGAAATATAATTTTATTTAGGTATACAAAGATACATAAAATTAAATAAAAAATATGTTTAATATAATTAATTAATGAAACATTGTTTTTATTTGATTAATTGATTGTAATGATTATCAGTGATTTTTCAGTAGTTATGTAAATTAATATTTTTTAAAGTTATTTCTATAAGTCATATTCTTTATTTATTTTCAGTTTTAAAAAAGTATATTTATATTAATAAATATTTAAAAAATATTAAATATTATTATTATAAATAAAATATTTAAATTAAAAAAGTATATTTAAAGTATAAAAAAGTATATATCTAAAATGTAGTTAGTATGTTCTATTTGTAATTCATAGTTTTTAAAGTAAGTTTCTAAGTACTGGCATAATTTCGGACAATTTTTAAGGTAACAAGTGACTGAATAATAACCTGATTTAAATTTGGAAAATTAATTTTATTTCAGTGATATAATATGTTGTAATATATATTATGTTTAATAGTTTACCCATCATGTTATATAAAGTAGTATTATTATATTATATTAATCATTTAAATAAATTTCCTAAAACGTCAGTTATTTGATACTTTCGGCGTACAATAAGAATTATATTTATTATATCATAGATTAACAATCTAAAAAAAAAACATATTACGGATAGGAGTGTTTGTAACGCGTAATGATTTTATTACTGCGAGAGGGCTCGTTCATTTTGATAAATAGTCACAGACTTCGTAATGTTTACGCATAATAACTAATAATTTCTTATAAGTCACGATACGGAATAAAAAGATTATCCGCATAGGTATAGGAAACGTATAATTAACAAATCGAAAAAAAAAAAGAAAAATGGGTAAAAAAAACCGAGAACAAAAAACGCAAAAAAAGTCGGAGTGATGAGAATGCCGGAGGCGAGAATCGAACCTGTACCTACCGAATCCAACTACCTGTCGTCCTAACAATTCTACGCCTTAACCTACCTACCCGTCGAGTTAAGAACGCTCGCGAAAAGTCGACCATTTAAGCGGCGAGATAACGTCGCGGAGCTGGAGAAAGCTCTAATCTATCAGTTACTTTTGATATTTATGTAGTCCAAATCTGTATTATTATATTATATTAATCATTTAAATAAATTTCCTAAAACGTTAAATAATATCCATACCGAAATGGGTAAACTGATATATCATGACTTGCACACTTACCCGTATGATTCAATGAATAATTAAATATCCGTAACACAGCATTATATATTTTAAGGTTTGGAAGGAAGTGAAAAAGTTAGTGTTTCCGCAACGATGTAAACATATATAGGCAGGTATTAGGGGTTGTTTTCAATCGCGTTTAAAATTATCCATACTATACAATAAACACAGTTTAATAAAAAAATCAATATAGTAGTCTTTAATAATTATTATGTTCAACGTAGGTATCGATAAAAATAAATATGTTTTATTAAAAAAACCGTATAAAATATACATAAGTTTACCTATCGTGTTATAACGTAGTTACTTCTGGTAAATGTGCAGTCCAAATCAGTATTATTATATTATATTAATCGTTTAAATAAATTTCCTAAGACGTTAAATAATATTCATCGGTCATTCGATACTTTCGGCGCGCAATAAAGAATTTTATTGATAGTCTATAAAATAACGTAATAACATAACGATATGTTCACATTACGGATATGAGTGTAACGCATGACGATTTTATTACAAAAAATATATCGTTGCCGCGAGTTCATTTCGATAAATAGTCACAGGCTCTGTAATGTTCGCGCATAATGACTAATAATTTCATATAAGTCACGACACGGAATAAAAACGGTTATCGACGTAGGTATGGGAAACGTATAATTAACGAATCAAAAAAAAAAGAAGAAAAACGGGTAAACAAATCGAGAAAAAAAACGCAAATAAAGTCGTAGCGACGAGAGTACCGGCGGCGGGAATCGAACGAGTCCTAACGAGTCCTACGCCTTAACCTACCCGCCTACCTATCGAATCAAGAACGCACGCGAAAATTCGACCATTTAAGCGGCGAGACGACGTCCCGGAGCGGGAGAAAGGTCTCCGATCTGTTATCGGACGACGCGACAAAGAAGGCGTGATCGAGACGGGCGCGCGGAAGAAGAGGCCGCGAAGACGATAACGGGAGCTCGCACGCACGCGTATCACATCGGTTACTAATTGCATCCCTAGAACTCCGTTCGAAACGGGAAGACGGGGCGCGGAAAAAATCGAAAACCGTCGCGAGAATAGTTCCGAAAACGAAAACCTACCCCGGGGAGCGACGAACGCGGACGAAAAAGTCGCGGGGAATAAAAACGAACGACATCGTAGCGTTTCGCCAAGGACCCCGCGTGGAATTTTTTTATATAATAAGATAAAATAATAATAACATCTATTTACAATACTGGCAAGAATGGGTAAATAAAATATCCATCGACCATCTATATAAGTACATTCAATAATTTCCATATCATATTAATCTATTAATATCGTCATTGTCAGTCGAGTTTTTTATTTTTATACATCTATAATAAACAAATCGTCGGGGCGATTGACGCGCACCGCACCATACAAAACACACCGCTATTTGTTTGAGATACACCAACTGATAAGAGCCGCCGCCGCCACCACTGTGCCAATTTATCTGGCAATGTCTGAAAAACGCTTATAGCCTTATCATCTTTTACCTTTAATAGCAGTCATTAACAACAAAAGCAACAGAAGAGTTGTTAATTGAAAATATTAATAATGGATTACAACAATAAGCAGCAGCAACCACCGCCAACAAATATTATAGATCTATATCAGATATGTCGTCTCTGTTTAACAACTTTAAACTCGGAGGAGGGCCAGTCGGTGTTCAACAATCAGGTGCCCTCGCTGGCAGAGAAAATCTATCGTGTATTCGGGGTAAGCAAATGAATTATAAATATTATATGCTTATAGCGGTTTTGTTAATGAAAGGAAAGTATTGTGAATGACCTATAATACTAAATAAATACAAAAACGTCAGTTAGGTTGTTGGTTCATCACACACTAAACGGTCTATACGGCTTTTATATTCAGCTATTGCCACAGATTTTTGTGCTGAATTATTTACTTAGAATACTATCGATGACGGTAGCGTTAAGTAGCGAAAGTATTTAGCCAGTACCTAACGTGTTTATTTACAAGTTATATTACATACCCACGCTTCCCACTTGCATGCTCATTCAGTCAACAGTTAGGTCACTGCACGCGCCTGATTTGATAATATACATACTAACCTAGTGAACAATTTTCTAATACTATATTCGGTACAGTCCTGCAGATGACTATATTGTACGGTATACACAGTTCAAAATTTATGATTTTTAAACGACTCTTAACTTCCAAACTAAGAGTGAGTGGGGAAAAATTTTTGCATATTGTAATCATCATGGAAGTTTTATTAATTAACAAAAAATTAATACAAAGATGCCCAGTAAAGTAGATTTCTTTTCCACTTCCATACTACCGTGCCTTATACTATTTTTCACAATAAAGAAACTGGATATCCAATATTTAACATTGAAAATAAGCAATTGAAATTAAGAAAATAAACAGTAAGTCCCTAATTTTGTTCAACTAGAAGCAAAAATACAGTAAATCCTGGATGGAGATACTGTTATCATAGCAATGAGCATACGAATAGACAGTGCTAGAATTTAATCATTTCACAGACATTAACCATGCTCTTCCTATTGTCGCTGTGTGATGCTCAATGTCTTGTTTGTTGTGCAGAGTAATATAATTTAAAGTTCATTATGTTTATTTATATTTTTAACTATCCAAAAAATTCCCAACAGTTTTAAAACCTACATAAGTATTACTTTTACTATACATACCTATCTATAGTAAAATGGTAAACTTCTGTTCATCATATTAATTAAATTACAAATATTAACAATTAAATAATAAACTTGACATCTATTAAATAGAAGAAATAAATATAAAAATTGTATACCTTTAGGTAGGTATATTATATATTAATTATTATTGATTTATTAACAGTTTATATTTTTGTTTCCTCTGGTATAATGTATAATCAAACAAGTAACCAAATATTTTTTCATTTAGGGACCAAAATTTACTGGCCACTTTTTATTTGTCAACCCCACACTAACCTTCCACTTTTTCCACAATTTCCTTTAAAAATCCTATATTTAACATTTACATTTATATATATATTATTATTATATATATATTATTATTTATATATATATTATTATATTATATATATTATTATATACATATATATATATACATATATATAAATATATATATATATATATATATATATATATACAGGGTGACCAAGCAGGTATTCAATTAATTATTTTTTTGTTTTAATTTTTCAGCCATGTGCCACAGAAATAACGTATGAATAAAAATTTTAAATTTTACATAATAGCTTAAAAAAAATTCAAAATCGTCATTTTGTAAAAATTATATTTAGAAAAATTTGGTGCTTAAATCTCTAATAAAGGTTAATCCGTTCATTTTTCACAATTTTTTTAAGTTTGTACAAAAAAGTGTTTACAGAAGAGGAAAAAATAAAATTCTTTGGTTAATCATAAGCTTTTACTAGCTCAGAAAAAAAAGGTTTATTAAAATTTTTCAATGTGCCACTGAAATTCAACTTACGTGCATATATAATAGCTTACTCCATAAATGGACAGTTTTTTTATTTTATTCTTTCACCATTTATATCAAAATAATTCTATCAAACTTATACCAGTAAATTAAAAGATTTCTTTTTGCAAATATATATATATGTCCAAAAATTCTATCAGCAACTATTTGAAACCGGATTTGCCTCTAGATGGTACTTTAAAAAAGTCATTTTTTGAATTTCTCAATTCTTTAATTTTTTTTTGAAAAACTACCGAAAATTTGACTATAAAGACTCGGAAACCATCATTTTTGATCTAAACTTTATGAAATTTAAATATGGATAGATAGTTATATGAAATGCATTTTAGCGCAAGAAAATTTTAAAAATGTGGAAATTTTTCTAACACTTTTCTTATTATTTTTTAGATTCTGAATGAAGTGAAGAAGCTAGTGTTTTTACAATGATGTTAATTTTTTTATTTTTTATTTTTTTATTTATTTTTTTTTCTGTGTACAATTTTTCGTATAGAAATACTTGTCCAAAAGTTTCGATCAATAACTTTTTGAAACCGGATTTTCCTCTAGATTGTACTTTAGAGAGGTTCATCATTTTTCTATTAATTCGATTCTGAACGGAGCTTCAGTTTATTTAAAATAATTTTACTTAAAAGTTATTAAGTTTTTTACTATTACAAAAAGAAGTACTAGAAAAATGTGTTTTTCACATTTTCTATTATTATTTTGCACCGAAATATTTCTCATAATATTGTTTATCTATAGGTACTTAAATTTTCTTAAAGTATGGGTTAAAAAAAAAAAAATAAGTTTTGAGTATTTTTTGTCAAATTCTGATAAGCTTTTTCCAAATTTTAAGAAAACTATTGAGAATTTCGAGAATTGCCTAGGTAATCAAACCTTCTGAACGTGAATTGTAATTCAAAAAGTTGCTGGTTGAATTTTTCAGACAATCATTTCTATAAGTAAACGAGTATCCCCAGTTTGAGAAACGCTGCTTTAGAGATGGTACTTTAAGAAGGCAATTTTTCAAAAGTTTTTCCAAATGTAGAGGAAAACTATACAAAATTTGACCAAAAAACCACGGATACTTTTTTTTCATATTTTATGATAATTTTAGAATAGATAGACAATTACTTATATGAAAATTATTTTCGTAATTTTTTTTTTTTTAAAGATCTATGTGAAATTTATTTTCTTGGTGTTAATACTTGAATATAAAACTGACTGAGTAAAATAACTTTTTTTTTATTTTTATAAAAAAACTTTAATAAATTGAATTTCATTTCAAAATTGTTTGATATATTGAAAAACGATTATCGTTTATCCAATATTTAACACACTCAAAGAGTGATTTCCAACAAAGTAGAAAAGAATACTACAGTAAAATAATAGAAATTATAGAAATTAATACTACAAGTGTCCGGTTTTTTTATTGTAATATTGAATTTATTTTTAGAGTAAAAATTTATAAATGTTTTTTTTTTTATATTTTTGCTTTTTTTAGATACTTAAAATACTTTTTTATAGATTTTTTTGTTACAAAATCATACCCCTAGTTATAAGTTATACATTTTTTTAACGTATTCTTAAAATTAAAATTTTTTCTAGGTAAAAATTACTGATAGAGAAGATTTTCCTACTAAACTTTGCTCAAAATGTGTGCAAAATACTGAACTGTGTTATAGACATCGAAAAACATATAAACGTCAAGAGAGTGTTTTGCATGATATGTGGAAAAAGCTCAAAAGTGTAAGAATATATTATATTTTTTTAGTGAAGTATATTATTTTTAAAATTATTTGTGTAATTAGGTGGAAATTAAGAACTTAGCTTCATTTGATCCAAGTTTTGGTAATGTTGATAGTTCTGATGGTAACATGTATAATAATTCAACATCTTTACCATATGCGACTAATGCATTCCTTGCTTCCCATAGTAAGTATTTAAATATACATTTAAAAAGTGTGTTCTTTGCTCGTCGTGGTGTTCTTCGCACGTCGGGTTGAATAATCTTGACGGGTGTATTGAATTTTAAAGAAATGTTGAATCATCTCTTCAATAAAACGATTCTGAACGAAGCTTCAACTAATACACTATAATAATTATCAGTTTTGAAGAATTAAACTTAAATGTTGAACTATAATATTTTTTGTTACATAAATAATTACAAAAAACGAAAATTGATTTTCATATATTCATGTACACCTATTGAATACTTTTAAATAATTTCAAATTACAATAAAATATAAGCGGCATAATAAAATAGAATAAAATAAAGCGGCTCTAATTATCGTAAATAAACATTTTATGCACAATAATATAATTTTTATTAATATTTATCATGGCAAATGTAGTCAGTTATGGTTATAAAAAATGCAGAATATTTAGATTACCGGGCGTGATTCAAACTCAGCACCGTCTCATGGAAAAGCTATCGTTATTTAATTATGCCACACTAACATGTTGAACGTTGGGTTGAAATAATAGGTATTTATTATAATAACCGAAAATATTGAATTTTCAAAATAGAATAGAATAATTAGAAAACTATTGGTGAACGTGGATTTCAATTCACACAATCATATTCAGCGTCGAAAAATACAATTTATGGCGATAAAATGTAATCAACCTTCTTGAGTTTTTATAAAATAGAAATATCTCGTAATATATTTTGTCTGAACCTTCTCCAATTTTATTAAACCCTAGTAAACTGTATAATTCTTTGTTCACTCAAAATTTTACTACACCAAAATACAATGAAATTCTATATCTAGCCACTAAGTTTCAAAAAAAATCTGTCAGGTCAATTTTCATTTATGTACATTAAAGTATGTAATTTAGGTAGAAACTAACTAATTTCATCGAAATTCTAACTTCAAACGGTTATAAAGAAAATAGTGTTCTTACGGTTTTCAAGAATTTTTCAGGCCCACTAGACATTACATGTAAGTGAGATCATATTAAAATTATCTTTTATATCAAAAATCAAAAATTTAATTACATGAAAATTAACAAAGAACGAGAATTGTCTCTGGCACATTTGATTATCTTTGTTAATAGGTTTCTATATTGTATATATTTATTTTTAGACTACAAGGTTGTTTTTTAATTTATTAAATATATTATCCCTACATCTTATTGATAATACAATAACATATGTAATCCAATGCTTAATTTTAGTTTTATTTATACTACGGACTAGTGTACAATTATAATAAAATTACAATAATGATAAGAGTATCTGGTACATAATAAAAAATAATAATAATATAACCTTAATATAAACTAAAAATTGATTACAAAATGGAAAATAAACAGACAAAAAATTTAAATAAATTGTATAACATTGGAGAGGATATTACCAGTAGACATCATATTATTTAAAGGTGAACAAGATAAGTAATTTTTATTATGATGAGGAATATAAAATAAATCTCTGTTATGAGTAGTATGACAATTGATTTTAAAGTTAATAAGGCTAAGTATGAAAGAGTCGTCAATGTTGTTATTTAGTAATTTATTTAGGAAAGCGGCATAATAGTTGTGTCTTCTATCCCTTAAGGACCGTAAATTTAGAAAAGTTAGAATTTCATTATAACCGGTGTGAGAAATTCTAGGTATTTCACATTTGAAACAAATAAATCGGAGAACTCTGTTTTGAATTATTTCTAAATCATTACAGTGTCCTTTACTATCATTTACCCAGATTATTGTGGCATACTCTAGTTGTGATCGAATGAGAAAAATGTATAATTGTTTAAATGTTAAAGGGTTGCAAAAATCAGAGCAGTTACGTTTGATCATACCTATAATAGAGATTTTTTTTTGACTGACAGAATTTGTGAATTGAATGTAAGTTTAGAGTCAAATAATATACCAAGATCTTTGACTAATGAGGAACGGAAAAGACTAATATTAGATAAATGATAGTTACAAGTAATGGGATTAAATTTTTTGGTGAAAGTAATAATTTGACACTTATCAACATTTAAAGAGAGACCATTATTGAAGCACCAGTTATTAAAATTATTTAAGTCCTCTTGTAATTATGAAGTATCTTCAGGAGTTCTAATCAATTTAAAGATTTTTGTATCATCGGCAAAAAGTAAAATATTAGAATTTTTGATAACAAAAACAATATCATTGATAAAAATATTAAAGAGAAGTGGAGAGAGGTGATCGCCCTGGGGAACTCCAGAAATTACTGATATAGGGTTTGAAACGAAATTTCTATATTTTACGTATTGCGTTTTTTGAATTAAAAATGAATTTAACCAGGATATTTGAGGATCAGCAAATCCAATTTGACTAAGTTTGATGATCAACTCTATCGAACGCTTTTTCGATGTCGGTGCAAATGACATCTGTTTGTTGACCTTCAGAGAAAGAATTTAGAATAAATTGTTTAAAGGAGATTTAATTTGTTTCGGTAGAATTTTTACAACGGAAGCCATGTTACTGATCAGAAATGATATTTTTAAACAACGGAGCAAGTTTAGAATTAATAATTTTAGAAAACACTTACGGAAGAATAGAAATGATAGAAATAGGACGATAATTAGAAGCTAAGGAATTATTACCTTTCTTAAATATAGGAGTAATGAATGTAGATTTCCATTGAGTAGGGAAACAACCACTGTTTAAGGATGAATTATAAATATATGTAGTAGGTGGGGATAAGACGAATCTGCATGCATATAGAAATATAGGAGAAAGACCATCACAGCCAATATTAACTTTACTATTTAAGCAATTTAGTTCGTTAAACACTTTCAGGTGATTTATAAGGAGATTATTAATAACATTAAAAGATTCAGTCATCAAAGAGGGTTAATTCTGGTTGAAAATACTTGGTTTTTTATAGACAGATGCAAATCAACGACTGAAAAGGTTAACAATTCCTTGACCATCGTCTGCTGTTTCTTGATCAAGAGTTATAAAGTTGGGTAGTTCAGATGAAGATCTAAGGTTTTTCACAAATTACCAAAATTTTTTTGGTTCTAGATTCAAAGAATGTTGAACATTACAAAGATATTGTTTGTAGTCTAGTCTGCTTTGAATTTTACATTGAGAGCGAAAAGATGCGAACTGTAAATAATCACTTTGTGAATTGGTTATTTTGAAATATTTGTGGAATTTTTTTTTTTTTTTGAGTAATTAATTTTTGTAATTCATAGGAAAACCAAATCGGTAATTTAGGGTTGAAGTATTTCTCTTTGGAAATGAAAGAATTAATAGTAAAAAATAATTAGGAGTAAAATTTGTTGACGAGGGATAGATATATCACTACTTAATTTATAAAATTCAGACCAGTTAATTGATCCCAAGAAAGATATTATTGAGTTTTAATTACCATTAGACCAATCATATAATACTTTGTAATAGGTTAAATCAGGGGGTAGATGGTTGAAGGAATGGCATATTTTTAAAGGAGGATGATATTTTATCAATTGGAACAATAGAATCATTATTCAATGAAATAATAGGAGAAGAAGAGTTGGATAAAATTAAATCAAGCATAGAACCTATGGAATTAGTAATTGTATTTAATTGAAATAAATTGAGAAGAGTGAAGTGTTCCAGGAATATATTTTCTGTAGGAGATTTAGGTACACATATAAATTTAGTTGCTGTACAGATTTGTATTGCAATTTTTATTTATTTATTACAAGTATACTGGTTTCTCCTTTTTTAACATTAATGTAACATTATAATAGAAAGGTAATAACAAAGCAATTAAAATAAAAAATTTTCAAAATAGATTTAACAAAACTATGGGTTTATCAACACCCCTATGGGTGGGGGCTAGAATACACCCATAGTAGTCCATGCCCGTCGTAAGAGGCGACCAAAATGGACATATGGAAGGCAACGGGAAACCAACATATTAATATCCCAAGTAACAACAATCAACATGACAGCTTCTCAAGTAAAATATTCCGGAGGTAAAATAGTCCCCCATTCGGATCTCCGGGTGGGGACTACGAGAGGAGTAAGAAATGTAGAAAGAAATGTTAAAAAATATAAAGAATACAAATTCATAGCAACCTGGAACGTAAGAACGTTATTACAGTGTGGAAAGTTGGAAAACCTGAAAATGGAAATGAACAAAATGAAAATTGATATTCTTGGAATATCAGAAATAAGATGGCCGAACCCAGGAGACTTCTAGAGCGGAGACTACTGAATAATACATTCGGGAACAGCAGAGAAGAGACCAGGTATAGGAGGAGTAGGGTTAATAGTGAATAAAGCCCTAGGTCAAAAAGTTAAAGGCTATGTACAATACAATGAAAGAATCATTCTAGTCAGATTTCAGACGAAACCAAAGGACACAATAGTAGCTCAGTTGTATATGCCAACATCAAATAGTAGCGAAGAAGAGCTAGAAGAAGTATGTTTTCACATACTTCTTAGACAAATTAATAGAAAATGTCAAAGGGGAGGAAAATCTGATAGTAATGGGTGACTGGAATGCCATTGTTGGGGAAGGAAAAGTAAAAAATATAACAGGTGACTATGGTTTAGGAAACCGGAACGATAGAGGAGATCGGTTACTAGAATTTTGTGCAAAACATAAATTAATAATCACAAACATTTGTTTTAACCATCATAAGAGAAGGAGATACACCTGGAAAATGCCTGGAGACATTAATAGGTACCAAATTGATTACATCATGGTAAAAAATAGATTTAGGAATCAAGTAAAAGAAAGTTGAAGTTACTCAGGTGCGGATTTAAATAGCGATCACAACCTTGTTATGATGAAGTGTATTCTTAAATTCGAAAAAATAACGTGTAAGAAGAAAATGGTACAATGGCAAGTTAAAATCCTAAGAGATGAAAAATCAAGGAAACAATACAGTGAATGCACAAATGATGTGACTATAGAAGATTCCCTAGAATCACAAAACATTGAAGAAAGATGGCAGAGCTTGAAACAGACAATCACAAAAACAGCAACAAAAACTCTAGGGCATAAAAACATTACAGCAAGAAAGAACTGGGTTACAGCCGAAATTGTGAACTTGATAGATCAAAGAAGAAAATATAAAAATTTGAACAGTACCGAAGGACAGAAAATGTATAGAGCATTGAGGAATCTAGTTATTAGGAAATCGAAAGAAGCAAAAGAAAAGTACCTGGAAGAAAATTGTAGGGCTGTTGAAACGCTTATGAAAACAGGAAGAAGAGAAGAAGCTTATAAAATCGTGAAAAAGTTCTTTGGCCAGTATAAGCCTAGAGCAGGGGAATAGAAGATAACAATGGGAAAATGTTGTGGGAACAAAAAGATATTGTCAAAAGATGGAGAGAATATTTAGAAATACTGTATGAGGGAGAAGCACTTAAGGAAATCGAATCAAACGAAGAAGAATATGAAAAGGATCCAGTCATGAGGGAGGAATTTGACAAAGCACTGAAGAATCTGAAGAACAAAAAGGCAGCGGGAATTGATGGAATACAAGCGGAGCTTTGGAAAGAGGCAGGAGAGGAAGTTAAAAACAAACTGTTCAAAATCATTGGAGATATATACGCGACTGGCGAAATGCCAGAAGATTACATAAAAATCATCATTATCCCCATACCAAAGAAGGTAGCAGCAAAGAAATGTGAAGAATTCCGTACCATTAGCCTCCTATCACATGCATTAAAAATACTAACAAAGATTATATTTCAACGTATTGAATCCAAGATAGAACAATCATTGACAGAGGACCAATTCGGTTTCAGAAAAAATAGAAGAACGAGAGAAGCAATACTGGCACTGAGAATTATTATCCAGAAAAGGATTAGGAAGAATAAGCAAACATTTATAGCTTTTGTGGACATCGAAAAAGCATTTGATAATGTGAACTGGAAGTTAATGTTTAATATGATGACAAGAGTGGAGATAAAACAAGCAGAAAGGAAACTGCTGTACAAATTATACAAAAATGAGTTGGCGGTTATAAAAATCCAAGATAACGTAGATGAAGCGAAAATAAACAAAGGAGTGAGGCAAGGATGCACTCTATCACCAATTATATTCAATGCATACATTCAAGAAGCAATAGAAAAGATAAAAGAGGATACCAACCTAGGGATAATAGTGAATGGTCATAAAATAAGTATGCTGCGCTTTGCCGACGACATCGCGCTAATTGCTGAAACAGAAGAAGATTTACAAAAACTAATCAAAACTATGGACGACATTTTCATCAAGGATTTGCGTATGAAAATAAATATACAAAAAACAAAAGTACCTACTCGTTTGTGGAAGAGAGAATGTAACCAGAACACAGATAAAGCTACGAGGAAACCAGACAGTAAAACAAGTAGATGAATTTGCATACCTAGGAAGCATCATCAGTAATGATGAAAGAAATAATAGCGAAATAATAAAACGCATCTGCCAAGCGAAAATAGCATTCAACAGCAAGAAAACTCTTCTTACATCAAGAAACGTTAGCCTAAAAATAAGGAAAAATTTATTGAAGACATATGTATGGAGCATAGCCCTCTATGGGTGTGAAACCTGTACAATAACAACGGAAAATCGAAGGAGGCTAGAATCGTTTGAAATGTGGTGCTACAGAAGAATGTTGAGAATAAGCTGGATGGATAGAATAACAAATGAAGAGGTGCTAGAGATGATATCAGAAGAAAAATTAATATGGAAAAACATAGTCAGAAGAAGAAACGAATGGTTTGGCCATATAATGAGACGCGAAGGACTACTAAAATTGATCATAGAAGGATGCATAGACGGTAAGAACCATAGGGGAAGACCAAGATTAGATTATATCCAACAAATAATTAAGGACCAAGGATGCAACTCATACGTAGAAATGAAAAGGAAAGCGGATAATAGAGAAGAATGGAAGATGGCTGCAAACCAATCTGCGGATTGAAACTATTGAGAGAGAGGGTTTATCAAGAACATTAAAAGAAGCTATCAAGTTCAATTTCAATAGGTACACAAATTTTATCACTAAAACCTAAATAAACTTGAAGTTTAATATACTATTAATATTTTTTATTCATAAAAAATATAATTGTAAAAATCGGCATAGTTGATGAGTCATTTTTCACAAGAGCTTTTTAATTTATTGTTATTGCTCAAATTACTATTAATATAAAAATTGCAGATTTCACAATATTGTTAATTATTTCAGGAACTACAAATGGGTGTACAAGGTTATTCATATTATAAGTACAAGTCTATTTAAATTATAATTTTTGTCAAAATCAGTAGTGTTTTTCAAGTTCTAAAAGTATTAAATGTTGAAATGCTGTTTGGTCAAGGCAAGCTTTTGTTTCAAGTTATCTGCTAACTAACGATTAATATGTTGTATAACGATTAATCTATTTTCTGCTGAAAATGGAAGACAAGCTATATATCACCAATTTCTAAGGGAGGTGATAGCACTCTAATAACTAATTATCGTCCTATTTCAATAATTTCAATAATTCCAAAAATACTCGAAAGCATTGTAACTAAAAAACTTAATCCGTTATTCAAAAACATTATTACTGATAAACAACATGGCTTCACAATAGGTAGGTCAACTACCACTAATCTATTAATATTCCAACGTTATTTATTAGACGCATTTAAGGCCAATCAGCAAGTTGATGTTATCTATACAGATTTTTCGAAAGCTTTCGATAAAGTTGATCATAATATCCTTGGCACCAAATTATTCAATTTAGGTTTGCGCAATCCATTTCATTCATGGTTAGTTTCTTTTTTAACAGGTAGGAAACAATATGTTAAAATTAAAAACTTTTGTTCCTATGAGTATAACGTATGTTCAGGTGTCCCACAAGGGTCTCATATTGCACCTTTATTATTCAACCTTTCCATCAATGATGTTAATTTTAATAATTCGCAAATGCTACTCTTCGCCGATGACTTAAAATTATTTCGTATTATTAATACACCTAGTGATGCTGAGCTTCTTTAAAACGATTTAAATCACTTTCATGATTGGTGCAACCAAAACAGTTTACCTTTAAATGTGTCCAAATGCAAAATATTAACATTCTCAATAAAGCGCGCCCCATATCAATATAAATACTTCTTAAATAATTTAGAACTTACTCGCGTCTACAAAAATAAAGACCTTGGCATAATATTTGATTCATCTTTAACTTTTAACGACCACTATTTAAGTATCCAAAATAAAGCTTCATCTATGCTAGGATTTATAAACCGAAAGAGTAAAGATTTTAATAATCCATTTGCGCTTAAAGCAATTTACTGCTCGTACGTACGGTCAATTTTGGTCTATAACTCCATAGTTTGGTCACCTATTACAGTAGGTCCGATAAAAACAATAGAATCTATACAGAATCGTTTTTTGAGAACTTTGTCCTTTAAATGTAATATTCAACGTCTTCCCCATTCTTCTTAC
>JAIPRM010006186.1:0-19128 GCA_025469315.1 Stegophylla sp. TES_Ste_2020 | reverse complement strand
CGTATAGAACTACTGGTCCAAAAGTTTCGATCAGTAACTTTATAGATCCAAAATCGAACCCAGATGGTACTTTTGAGAGGTCATTTTTCAAATTTCTCAATATTTTTTTTAATAATGCGAAAAAACTTAAAAAAATTTTCAAAAAACGGCAAAATATGCAATTTCCTTAAAATTGAAAATTACTTTTTGACATAACTTCTAAAATAATGCAGCAAAGGACTTGAAATTTTCATCAACTACTAAAAATAGTCACGAAAAAATGTCATAAAAATTTCAAAAAGATTTGATCAATTTTGAGTTAAGTGCAGCATTTTGAAAATTTCGGAAATATCTCGTTTTTTTTTAGTTTTTACGCAATTAAATTTTTGATTTTTGATATTAAGACTTGAAAATTTAATATTATCTCGCTGACATATATGTCTACTTAACCTGAAAAAATCTCAAAAATCGTTGGTCAATTTTTTTTTTATAACCGTTTGAATTTAGAATTTCGCCTGAATTCGTTAGTTATAACTAAAATCACGCACTTTAACGTAGATATAAGAAAATTGATTCGACCGATTGTTTTGAAATTTGGTGTCTAGATAGAAAATTTCATTGCGAATATTTTGGTGCAATAAAATTTCTTACGGATAAAGAATTAAACATTTTACAGGGGTAAGACTGAAAAAAAGTCGAAGAAAGTACGGCCAAATTAATCGAGTATTTTATTTCTTGACACTAATAATTGGTGTATTGTTATTTCCTTATCTTATCCTACGTATTTTTCCAAGGCTAAATTTAATATGATACAAGTCGGTAATTACGGTGTGGCCTTTGGACTGCCGCCCAAATACATTTCCCAAAACCACAACGCCTTATCAGTTGTCACATATTACACGGACTGCCATGTGTATGTATATACCACGATTTAAGATAGATATACAGGTTGCATATCGAGAACTGATAAGGTGACCCGCAAACTGAGTCCTTTTATTTTTACCAACAACTAATGCTTTCATCTTCCAGTGTACAAAGTGCACTTGTAAAATGCAGTTCACTTCACATGTATCTATAAACCACTTGGAAGGGATTTTTATTAAATTAATGTTTTCCAAAAAATCCATAAATGAATTTAAAACACAATAACTATGATCATTTATGTTATAAATATCATGAGTGACCTACATAAATTATTAATAAGTAATAAAATTAGTATTTCATTATTTATTACCCATCTTTATTATATTAGATATTCTTGGTAAGAAGGTACAAAAAAAAATGTACGTGTACCTTTTTTCTTTTGTGTAAATTATATTCATTTATTTGATCATCAGTATTTAATAATAATATGTTATTATCTGCAGTCAAGTTGGGAAAAAGTACAGCTTTAGGAATAGCCCCTTTCTTAAGCTTTGGTACTTATAAACATATAATTTAAAAAATAAACAATAAACGAATAGTATTTCTTATCTATCTCGATGGTTTATGTATACACATGTACAGTCGTTGTCAGATAGATTGGCACGGCGGCGGCGGCGCGATAACGAAAAACCAGGGGTTCTCAATCTTGAATGTTATTACCGAAAATGTATCAATAAACCAACATTTGTCATAAAACACTTAAAACTGATTATACGTTATTAATTTAAAATCAAATTAATTTTATTTTAAAATAAAAAGTAGAAATTATATTAATTTATAATAATAATAATAATAACATCTATTTACAATACTGGCACGAATGGGTAAATAAAATATCCATCGACCATCTATATTAAGTACATTCAATAATTTCCATATCGCATTAATCTATTAATATCGTCATTGTCAGCCGAGTTATTTATTTTTATACATTTATAATAAACAAATCGTCGGGGCGATTGACGTGCACCGCGCGCATACAAAACACACCGCTACTTGTTTGGGATACACCTACTGATACGCGCCGCCGCCGTCGTGCCAATTTATCTGGCAACGAGTGTAATGTATTTGTATATGAGTATATGTTTACACTATTATATAACAGTGACTAACCTAATATTTTATATTTATATTATTAACTTCCTTCTTTATATTATTAACTCCCTCGTTCAGAATCGTCTTATTGAAGAAATGATTTATCATTTCTTTAAAATTCAATACACCCGTCAAAGAATCCCACCCGTCGTGCGAAGAACACCCATCGTGCGAAGTATGTCCCGCTTTTTTTTTAATGGCTCTTTGTTAATATTATTTCTCAATGCTAATAATGTAGGTGTTGCAGACGACTAACATTTCTTCAATACATCAAAGTTCTTCTAAACTTGAAACAGTATTTAACATTGTATCAAATATATTTTTAAGTTTTTGTTTTTCATATTGTAAACTATCTACTTTGTGTACTACTTCTGTATTATTCAGTTGACATACAATACCTACAGTCTCATTTTTTTTATTATTGTCTTCCAAACTTAGGTTTTTTATGTAAATATAACTAGTAGTATTTATATTTTGCATTTTGTAAAAAATTAAATGTTCGTGTACAGTGTATCTTTGTGAGAATTACCAGTGAGAAATTCATTGCAAATATTTTTGGTGCAATAAAATTTCTTACGGACAAAGAATTAAACATTTTACAAGGGTTTGATTGAAAAAAAAATCGGAGAAAGTACGGATAAATTACCTATTTTATTATATATTTATTATTAACACACAAAAGGTTGAGATGTTGATCGGTAATGTTATATTGCATCTTTTTAATTATTGTTGTTATTATAATTATCGTAATATTAATGTTAATTGACAGGACAGGTGGTATGTATAATATAATATTTTAATAGTTTAAAATCTTATTTGATTGAATATCCTAATAGCCAATCAGGTATGAACATAGTTTTGACCGATGAGATTGTCATTGGTTTGCTTTCTATAATAAAATAAAATGCATAAAAGCAGTTAGACCGTCGTTTTGTCGTCAGTGTTCAAACCGATGCGGCAACGGAGAGGTCATCTCGCTGATCGGTTTCACTCTCTCTTCTCTCTCTTTCTTTCTCTCTCTCTTTCTCTTCTTACTATATAAATCTGTTTTATCTATTATGTGTACATTTTTTTTTTTTTTTTTGACACCTTGTTTCCTTGCGTTATTCGGTTCGCTGAAGGTACGCGTGCGTGATGGTGGACAGGACATAGGTAATTCGCAATTAACAACCTGTGTGGTTGCTCAAGTCGCCTGATGCCGTGTACTGGACGTGATCTTAATAATGCGAGGGTACATGAGTGTTTTAACTTAAATTTATAAGTACACGTAGTATTTAAAACGGAATTCGTGTCCCCTCCATGAGCCCACCTTGTCGTGGTGGAGGGAGGGGCTCATGCCTTTAGGAGCATGCTAACGGGCTCACCAAAAAAACGATAGTTAAAAAGTCTTTAGACATTTTACCTCTGCCCCAGGGCCCCACGGATTCAGGAGATCCATTATCATAGCTTTCTTTCATCATATCTCTCTCTCTCTCTTCTTCTCTTCTGTTTTTTTTTTTTGATTTTGGACATTTTTCTAACATTTTTTTTCTCGTTTATTTTTCATATTATTAACTTCCCTCGTTCAGAATCGTTTTATTTTTTTTCAAATGACAATATGACAAAAGACCTTGAAATATATTTTTCGATTTATTATCGAAACTTTGTAATCGGAGAATATTGTATTCTGTGTTTAAAATTAACATTTTACATTATGTGTTTGACTGTGCGAATTAGACTAAACCGGACCATACACTACCGTAACTATAGTATTAAGAGGTTACGGATTGGGGTTTCTGAGACACTATCTAAAATTTGAAAAAAAAATTTCGGGAAAATGAATAACAATAAATGATTTTTTACGTGATAATTTAATATATTTTAAATTCGCACCAATTTCAGGATCTTTTCGGTGTACAAAACCAACAGTTCGCCTATAGAATCGGCGCTCGTTTATATTTGAAATTTTTTTTAAAAAGTGATTGTGAATTGTTATGTTTAAAATAAACATTTTAGTATAAAAAGTTTTTTTCTACTTACATTTATAAATGTATACATATTTTGAGGGCATATTATATCAGTGTTTTTAAGCGCAGAAATGTATTCACATTTCGGTAGTTTTTAGTGCATAAACTTCCAGGCCTTAGTCATAACAAGAAACACGATTTTTACGATTTTTATACATTTTTATTGAGAGTGTCCAGTTCTGATTGGATGAGCTTTCTCGACGATTAATTTTCCTATGAACTCGTATACTAAAAATTTCAACTCATAAAAAAGTATATTTCAAGGTTAGAGAATATTCTAGCAAAATTATGTGTTTTAGAAATATATTGAAGTTTATTTAAACGTTTCACAAAAAATGTAATGGCTAATAAAAAAAAAAAAAATACTTATTTAATTATTATAATTGTAACCTCCATAAATTTCTACACTCCCCCCCCCACCAGTTTAGATCAGTTGATGTTTACCGTTCAATTTGAACGCGATATAACAAATATTATCAGTATATCAAGACGAAACGAGTTTGAGTATAGTTACTAAAGTAAAATATACCTAAACAATATACATCACCGGGTATAGATTAATTATGACTGTTATTCTGTTAAAACATTTTTTAAAGATTAGTAGAATTCAACTATCTTATAATTTTTGTAAATTGTGATTTTTTTTCAGTATTCAATATGTTTATAGAAAACATCACGCGTTTCCAAAAAATAATACTATTGTGTGTAACAGAATATTTAGATGAAATTATAGAACGTGAAAACATCTTATTTTCAGGATTTTAAACGAATATAAAACCGGTCTCTAGTCATAACAACAACATTATTTATTTTTCGAGTGATTTTTCGGGACTTGCATATTATGCTATGAATATAATATTATTACCTGTATCTGTAGTATAAAACTATTTTAGAATTACAGTACCATATAACTAGTAACAACCACAAACGTTTATTATTATGTGTATTTTATTGAGAATTAATGTAATATATATATATATATATATACATATATCGTATACACAAAACCCTCAAATAAATAGAAATACGAATGTCCGAATGTCGTTTTAAAGGTACAAAAATATACTAGTATTTTGGAATTTATTTTGGGAAAGGGGTCGTGCCCGCCGTCCAGGGCTCTATTTACACAAGGACGTTATGGGTATTTATCTGGGGCCCATACGGATCATAGATCCACAAACAAGATTTAATTATTTTTTTAATTTTAATTAATACATAAAATATGCAAAGAATATCAAAACATTTTTATCCATTCAAAAATATTTGTTTAAATATCAATTTTATTTTTTACTGTGACAAAATGTAGATCAAAGAAATGATCAGAAATACTACCTAAAATAATAATAATGATAATAATATCTATTAGTATAATAAATTGACTGAGCATTATTTTTACAGCAAAATGTAATTGTAAAAGTTTTGGAGCTTTTGTAATACATGCATCTAAATATTATATTCAATTTTTATCAAGTATTAACTGGTTATTGTAATTAATAATTTTTATTTAATTTGCAACTGATAATAATCAGTGTTGAGCATAACAAGATAAATTTATCTAAATAAATAATTTATTTTCTTTTGTGTTATGTAGATGGATTAAAAAAAATAAATATTTAATAAATATTTGGTACATTATCAGATACATAACTGTGTCATCTGTACTAAATTATCTAGGTAAATAAATTCCATTTTCAAGGGCGTAGCCAGGATTTTTACTAGGGGGGGGGACGTAAGCATAAAGTTTAAAATATTCATTAGAATATTCGATATTCAACATATTAAAAACATACGCTTTTGATCAGTGGGGGCATTTGCCCCTAGCTGCCCCCCCCTTGGCTACGCCCTTGTCCATTCCTTTTTTATTTTTATTTAGATACAACTGAATATAGTTATGTCATATTGACAAACTTATGTTTAAATAATATGTTCCCTATACACATTTTCAAAATTTAAAAGGTATTTTCCAATAGCCTAGAAATAAAACATTTTATTGTTTAGTGTATAATTTTTTAAATACAATTTTTGTAATTATGAATTTCCTTTTTTTTTTTTTTTTACAATTCTGCTGGTATAGTATTAATTTATCAAACTATAAATCAATATCGTGAAAAAATTATCTTTATATTTATCTAGACCAGAGGTCGGCGACCTTTTTAACTACGCGAGCCATATTTTTATACATTTTTCATGGAGGGTCACATAAAAAAAAATCCTATATACCTACCTAACATTTATAGTTTTACATCTATCAAAAATCATTATATGAGTATTGAGTACAAGTAGGTATTCAGTTTTCTTTATTTTTTATTTCAAAACAAAACAATATGAGAGAGACAATTAAAAAAAAAAAAAAAAAAAAAAATGTAAGAAAAATTTCAAAATCTGAAAATGATGTAAGAAAAATTTGAGAATACAAAATTAAAAAGTCATACAGTAACTTATTAATTTGTTGATATCAACTTTCAAACTTTTAATTGAAATCCAAAATACAGTAAAGTGTCCACTACTTAAATGTAAACGGTGTTTACTGTTTCGGAACTTCATACCCGAGAACGCTTACTTATGTACGAAAATAAACACTACTTATCACGTGTTTTTGTGCAAATCGTCTGATATTTTAGATTCTGAACGAAGTGAAGAAGCTAGTGTTTTTACAATGATGTTTATTTTTATTTTTTCTGTGTACAACTTTTCGTATAGAAATACTCGTCCAAAAGTTTCGATCAGTAACTTTTTGAAACCGGATTTGCCTCTAGATTATACTTTAAAGAGGTCATATTTAGAATTTCTCAATTCTTCAATTTTTTTTTTTTTTTTTGGAAAAAACTACCCAAAATTTGACAAAAACGTCTCAGAAACCATCATTTATTGATCCAAATTTTATGATAATTTAAACATAAATAGAAAATAATATAAGAAAGATTTTGGCACAAGAAAATTTTGAAAATGTGAAAAAAAAATTTTGGACATTTTTCTAAAAAATTTTTTCTCATTTATTTTTTATATTATTAACTTCCCTCGTTCAGAATCGTTTTATTAAAGAAATGGTTTATCGTTTCTTTTAAAATTTCAATACACCCGTCATGCAAAGAACACCCATCGTGCGAAGGATGTCCGGCTTTTTTTAACTTGGAATTAGAAAAACTATCAAAAAATATAAGGATTCTCGAAAATATACTATTTTAGAGATATCATTTTGGAGTTTAATGACTTACATTTGTAAAGCATCATGAATATCATTGTTTCCAATATAAATCAATTTTTTGTCATGGAGTATGGATCACGTTATGGGTAATATTAAATTGTAATGAATTATCGTGGAAGTTCAACAACTGTTTGCGGGTCAAATTGCTTCGAGGGGCTGCATGCGGGCCGCGGTTTGTCTATCCCTGATCTAGACAAATTGCATGGATCTTTATCTTTTACCTTTAGCGTCTAATTGAAAGGGTATCAGCTGTAAAAATAATATAATCTCGACATTAATAATAAAAATATGGCGATTTTTCCTGATCCAGACGAACTGTAGTTATGTTTTATCCTCAGTAACCCAGTCGAAAGATGTGTATCTGTGTCTAGGTAAAAATATTTTAGTTATCTTTGTTCGACATTAATAATAATAGGACAATTTTTTTTTTTTTTATTTTCGTATTATAACAATACTATAAATATTAAATTATTATTTTTAATTTTTAACAATTATTATTATTAAAAATTCTAAATCGGGCTCTACCGCCGACCCCTTAAGCCCTCTCCTTCCACTCCTCCTCATCCCCCGCCCCACCTACCGCGACCATCGGTTTATTCGAGAGAACGTATTAACGGACATAGATAATAATAATAACAATATGTGTGAGTGAGTGTGTCTACGCGCGCTTTTCCGATCGATATTGCGTTTTGTTTCACCGCCGCCACTCGGCGCGAAGCCGGGAGTACTCGGCGGCGGCGGGACGTCACACGGCTGCGGCGGCGGGCGGCGGGTTCGCGTAAACGGGAGAGGTAGGAGAGAAAAACACGCACGCGCGCGCCGCACGCACACGACCGACGCCGCGCACCGACGTTATATATCACGCGAAATCTTTCGCTACCGTAATCAGTACTTCCTTGACCGCCCCCACGCATCGACGACCACCTCGGTCCGCGGTCCGCAGACGCAGTGGCTGCTCCGAACGGCCGCCGTCATCGCGCCGCCCCCCCGGTAAGTCCACCGTTCAATAATAATTAATTATTGAATTTCAAAAATAATATTATTATCGTTATCCATCGTTCAGCGCAAACCGTAATCACTTATTATAATGACTTACTATACAAAGTGTACGACGTTGCAGTCTACTACGGCCTGATAAATTATCGGATAAATTATTATAATAATTATTGTAATTTTGTATTGATACGCGTATTCGATCTCGACGCGGGAGCCCATGCGATACTATAATATTACGTACGTATTATTATTATTATTATTATAGGGACCGGAACCTGATTACCTGAAAATATTATGTAAAAAATGCACTAAAAAGACATTAAAAATATATATATATATATATTTTACAATTTTTAAACTAATAAAAAAATATATAATCTAGTGAAATTTCTTTTTTGTCGAAATTCTTGAAGTATACTACAGTAAAAATGACATTAAACATTTATGTTTTATCTTTGAAAAAAAAAAAAAAATGTAAATACTCTTGAGGATTCTACAAATTCTAGAAATGTAGAATTTCTACTTTTCTTAAAATTAATTTTGTTTTTTGTCTACTCTGTAACAAAAAAAAAAAATATATATCATACCCACTAATTATATTTGCAAATAAATGAACAAAATGTAGAAAAATGAAAAAAATGCACCAAAAATATTAAAAAATTACCGTAAATCGAAAAATTCCCCAAAAAATGCAAAATAAAAATTATGCCATTAGATTCTGTATTTCATGAATCAAATTTCTGTAGAGACGAGCAACAAATTAGAGCAAAAGAAAAAAAGATGCAAATGCATCAAGTTCCGGGCCCTAATTATTAATAATAACGAGTTGTGATAAAAGACGACTATAGGTGTAAAATTTATCCGGACGAAAATTTATAAAAAGATAAAAAATTTTATCGCGTTGTTTTTTTGTTAAAAAAAAAAAAATCACTCCTATATCGGGCAGCATATAAAAAACAATTGACGGTTAGAAAAAATGTCATTTGCGAAGTTCTATGTACTAAACAATAAAAATATGTTTATTTCTAGATTAAAAAAAAAACCATTCGAATTTCTAAAAATATATGTATCGGAGACGTATTATATTTTAAGTATGAGTTGGTCAATCTAAAAATTAACCGTATTCTGCGGTAGTTAACTAATTATTTTTATCAAAATAAATAAATAAATTTGGAATTTATTTATCTGGATAATTTAAAACAAGTAACATTTTTTTTTTTGAGATTACGCAACAAATAAATATTTTTTAATACATCTGCAGGTAAGAAAAATAAAAGGTAATTAAATTTTTATCTAGATAAATTTATCTTGTTACGCTCAACACTGATTGTGTTAGGTAATTATTCATTTTGATTACGTTAATTATTTTCTAATTATTACTATCGATATCGAAATCGTTTTCGCGTAATATTCGTTTTCATTATTTTTTTTTTTTTTTTAATACTGGTGCTACCATTTTCTTATTCCACATCGTCTTCACGCGCGCACCGGCTTTACCGCGCGCTTTAAACGATTTCGATAATAATATTCTTGATATTATTATTCGCGCCATTCAACTCGATTTCAATTTCGAGTTTTATGTTTTCTCTCACGCCGGATTATAGAATTTCTCGAAATCATACGACTGTAAACTTCACCAGAATACTGGTTAGATAAAAGGGTAACGAAAAGGTTTAATGTAAACTCCGTCAGTTTTTTTTTTTTTTTTATATTCTGAGTGGAGCGAAGAAGTTACTGTTTTTACAATAATGTTTATTATTTATTTTTATTTTTTTGTGTACACGTTTTTGTATGGAAATACTTGTCCAAAAGTTTCAACCAGCGACTTTTCGAATCACAATATGCATCTAGATGGTACTTTTGAAAGGTAATTTTTTGAAATTCTCAATAGTTTTCTTAAACTCAAGGAAAAACTTCCCAAATTTGATAAAAAAATACTCGGAAATTATCTTTTTTTTTAATCAAACTATATGAAAATTTAAATAAAGACGGACAATAAAATTAGAAACATTTTGGCGTGAGAAAATTTTGAAAATTTTGATTTTTTTTTTTTTCCAGTTAATAGTAAAAGATAAAATTGGCTTGGTAAAAATATTTTGATTTTTTTTGTTATAACAAACTTAATAATTTTTAAATAAAATATTACTGAAGCTCTACTCAAAATTTTTTTACTAAAGGAATAATTTACCGTTTCCTTAAAATTCAATGCACTCAACTCAAGGAGTGAAGAATACCGAACGTGCGAATTTCGTCCTTTTTTACTTGTAAATAAGTTTGATGGGAACATGAATACTTTGCCAGTGTTAAGCCTTTCCTACATTATGTCCAATCGAGTATTTTATTTAAAAAAATAACGGTGTTAGATAATATTATAAGTAAATATGATAATTGTTTTTTATACAACTTGAAATATTTATACAAACTTTATCACATCATTTTAGTTATCAGTTAAAATAACACATTACATACACGTATTAACATATCTTATGATTATTACAGTTCTAAATATTTAAATTTTTTACGCAATACAAATTATTGTAAATAAGTCTAATTTGTTTAATTCGTTAGGATTATTTTTCTATAGTAATAATTATTCATTTTATACTATTTTGTTTTCACTGATGGAGTTTGTATGAACCCAATTTTACCTGATTTTTTTTTATGGTGTAGCTTAAGGTACTTGTGACGGATTTTATATGCGCGCACACCCCCGCCCCCCACCCCCTACCACCGGAATCACCGATTGCTGTGTCGTTCTCCTTGGCTACAGTAATTATAATAAGTCATTGCTTATCTTAACCCGTGTCATATGAGGGGATAACAGTTAACAATTAACCTCAATAATTCTCCTGAGAGAAAAATGTATGCTCCTCGAACTACTATTACAAATTTAAATACAGTTTCATTCAAATCCTTTACCACCTAAATTAATTTTTAAACATAATTTTTACTAGACGATTACACGTTAACCATGATCCTTCTTCTTACATATTATACGTAACATATGATTTCAACTCATTCATTTAAACATTATACGAATGAAAATTGTTTATAAGGAGCTTGTTAATTTTATTAATACAAATTTTACGAGTAAAATGAAACGGCTAAAACTAAATGTACCACGGATTTGTTGATATGGCCTGTTAACAGTAACGACCAATAAACCAGTGATGTATGCAGTGGAGGGGGCTAAGCGGCTAAACCCCTCCCCATTATCCTTATTATATATTATTTTGTATGAAATACAAGTAAAACTAAGTTAGATTTCATACGAGGTTTCATGTACTTTTTTAATTATTTTTCGAAAACATTTTTGTGAAGGTATAATTGAATAAAGTCATATTTAATCTTTCTGTAGATCATAGATTGCTATTTAGACCGTAAGTACTATAAAGTTATAACACGTAATTTTCTAAATTTTCCTCCCGATGTTTTTCTAATATCCTAATACTTCTGATGACTTTTATAGCTTTACGACCACATACAAAAACTCACTCATTCGGGTCCTTGATGGGAGCAGTGGCATATGAGTGTGTGTGTGGGGGGGGGATAGGTGGATTGCCCTCTTTTTGGTTTTTTTTTATCGAGATATACACTTCAGTTACATTACATTTATAATTATAAATGTTCAGTCTACCATGGACCGTATTTCAAAAAAGAAGAAAAGAACGATTTTGTTGTAACTATTTATATATTTTGTTATTTGTAACTAATACGAGTACATAATATCTACTTTGAAATTTTATTTCGAATGGAGTTAAGAAAAACGTAAAATACTTCGTTCGATAACAATGATTTTTTCAGTTACAAGATTTAAATAAATTATTATACATTATTTTTTTTGTGAAATATCTCATTTATAACAATACCTATATATTAGATATGTATTGTCCAATTAATTTACTTATGTTATAAGTACGATTTTTTTTTTTCTAAAGATTGGTTATATATTATCAATTTTTTGAGCATGACATGGTTATTATATGGACTATATAGCTATAATATAGCCCCTCCCTTGGAATAATCTTGCGTATGCCATTACAATAAACGATAACAATAATTTCTAAATAACGGATTAATACATAATATATTATGTAATACACACATTTTTCAGAAGAGCGTTTTTAAAGTTTAATTTTGCTTAACAGTGTATTTGGAATGGCCGTATAGTTACGGAAATAATATAAATATATACTATAACACCTGATTTATCATAATTGTCATTAACTAAATGCATAAATGTAACACAAAAGTAATAATCAATCAAAAACTATAAAAATATTGAGTTAAAACAAAAGAGTACATAAAACTTTTTTATTTTCACTCCGCAATATACCACGGTCGCAACGACATGTGAAAATGACCCAAACGACGTATACGCCAGAGGTGTCATTTCAGTTTTTTTTATAGTTGGTGCAAACATTTTGACAGTCCATTCAAAATCATTACCAGGCCACCATTATGGCCGCTCTTATTTTTCTGGGGGAGAAGGGGCAATCAATCTTCTTTGTAGAATTCTAAAAGCTGTTGAATATCTGTGAATTTTGATGTATTGAAATTAAAATGCGAACGAATAATTTTTTAATTATTCAAATTTAAGTATTAAGGAAAATAGTTTCTTGGGTGCAAAATTAGCTACCTACATAGTACGTAATGTATGCTCAATGCACTATTTCCTTAATACTTAAATTTGAATAATTCAAAAACTACTCGTTTGAATTTTGATTTCAATACATTACATTTCACAGAAAAATGACCTAGATACATTTCTGTGGTTAAAATAGGGGGTCGCAAATTGAAAAAAAAGTTTGTATCTCTACAGGACATCTTTAAGGTAACACGAATAAAATGATTTTTGAATTTTTACTGCCAAAAAATTGGGTGAGCACGCTTTAAAAATCGTCCTGTATTGGTCTACCTATATATACGTTTTTTTTTTTTTTTTTTAATCAGCCGAGGCGTATTTTAATTATATCAGCTTTGGACTTTAAAACACAGAGAAATTCATCATAATATTCTCACGAATAATTCAATTATTTTGGTTGAATCATTAAATCATTCCGTTATTAAATTATGAAATATACTCAACATAAATCTGACAATTAGTGTTTCGGTATAACTAATTGAAGCTCCTTTCAGAATTGTTTTTATTGAAGAAAAGATTTATCATTTATTTGAAATTTAAGTGCACACCCATCAAGAGGATCCCACCCGAGAAGTGAAGAATATCTTTGCGTTATATCTTTTAAATTTCAATACCGAGATTTCTGTTAATAGTATATTTTAAGATCCCCAGACATTATAATAAGATGTTATTTTAATAAATATTAAAAATGTAGTAATATGAATATTTCACGTTATACTGATGATGTACACGCATAAAGTTATTAAAATTGAATTTGCATGTTTAAAATATGTGAAATTAAAATATTAACCTGTTTTTATTCCAATGTGGCTCGAGGGAATTTGTATAATAAATTATGAAGCTAAACTCGGGTCTTCATAACCTAAAACGCATAATGTATTTTAAAAGTTAAATTATATAATTAATAGCCTACGTTTTTAATGTAAAAAGGCACAGTTATTACTCGTTTATAATATAATATTAAGGATTAACGGATTGAATTATTTTAATATCGCGTATTTAGAATATCGTATCGGTGCGTCAGAAGCTTAATAATGGTCTGGGCATTAGCGGCTGTTCAAATAAAACGTTTTTAAATTTAAAAAATGTTCACCTACGTATTATCATATTATACAGTGTGCTTTATATTTATACAACATACTACGGGACCTAAAATATCTAAAACATAACCGATTTCAAAGTAAAAACATAACGATTTTTCAACTAAACGCCAAACTATATCTCTTTAATTTTCACAGAAGAAAAAAAAATGTTATTGTACTTCAGTGTGCAACGTACATTTTTTTCACACCAATTAAATACTGTTAAAATATACCAGTAAAATATGCTGATTCCGAACGATTTAAAACCTTTTGAGATTATATCTACTTGACAATTATTTAGACATTTCGTTTTGATGAACAACAACTGAAACTATAAAATTAAATTTAAATAAAATTGTATTTTTAAAATTCTGTTCGCATACTTCGATTTTTACCCTTAAGTATACGCATAAGAGTAAAAATTTATTGTGCGCATACAACATAAAACAATATATTTTCATGAAGAATTTTTAAAACTTTAAAACAAAAGCTCAGAATATTAAAATGAATTAATGTACGTTCGGCTAATCTATCGTCTGACGTGGCTATCTCAATTATAATATACCGGTAACAACTGACTACAGAAAATTTAATAGTTTTTTTTTTTTTTTAATTTAATTAATATGCAGGCAAGCACAAAAAAAATAATTTGGGGATGGTTTAAGATTGTTCTCGTAAAGAACAATTAACTCACTTTCAGTATTACAACTTTTTTTTTTTTTTTTATTTTATATAAAATCTTTTAAAACATTAATTTTTATTATTTTAGGTAATTCGATTAAATATTCTTTTTGTAAATTTTTAAATAACGTACGAGTACATAACTTTAAAAATGTAAAGTGTTAATTATTTGTAAAAATATAAAAATTCAAAAGGGAAAACAATTAAATACACAATATTTTTTAAACAAAATTAATTATTTTGGGTGTAATAAAAATGGCTGTTATGGTCTATAGAATGCAGTAGAAATATTAATAACAAACGTGCGTTATTTTAAATAATATTTCACTGACATACGTTATTTATCTTTTACATGACATAAGAAACATCTAGAGGAGTTATTTTTAAAAACATATGTATATATTTCTTTCAAATTTCAAATGGGGTTTGGACCCTTAATCCCACCCTTGAGTGTGTCCTTTTAATATGTCCTTTATTTCACCTATATGATGATAATTTCGTGGAAAATTCCTTACTACATTGAAATCCGTTTACAATGAAAGAACTATACACATAAACATAATATTATTTTGTGTATAAAAAAAAAAAATTGGTTGTAAATCACCTTAAAACGAGAAAGCAGGACATACTTGACACCATGGGTATTTTTTGATCAGAAATTCGTATACTTCGTGTGTGTGATGAATTTTGAAGGAACGATTATGAGCTGACTTTGACTTTTAATTAATTACGAATAAAAATTTTTGTCAGTTTTAAATTATTGAGTATGTTTAATAGTTGTAATATATATTTACATTCTATCCAAAATACGCGTCTATGATAAGCCATTGTTGACATTATCAGATTTTAAGCAATGTTATTTTTGGAATAGGTAATAACAAAATAAACTGGGTCCATTTAAATATCTGTGGAAATGATTACATTTGTGGGTTTTCGGAGTTTATAACTGTTAGGAATAAAAAAAAAAAAAAAAAAACAACGTACTTGGCACAATGATTATTGTCCGCTTGAAATACTCTTGGTGAGTGTATTGAATTTTAAAGAAACGATAAACCATTTCTTCAAAAAATCGATTTTGAGCGGAACTTTGGTTAATACTTATTATACAATAATAATTGTCAGTGTTATATTCAGTACGTTTAAAAAAAAAAATGTGATTTCGTGTAAATTATCAATTTTGTATACGTAATATGTTACGTATACATGGAAAAGAAATTTGCGATTATTTGGAGTAACTGTCATTTGAGCCTATTTGAGCCGTAATTCTAATTTTAAATGCTTGTAAAAAATTATTCATTGAACCAACTTTCATGAAAATGATAGCCCGTGTAGAAAAACACGCTAGAAATATTCTGTAAAAGACAATTTCTACCACATTAAGAATGAATTTTCTATGAGGTTTTGATTGAAAAAAAAGCTTTATTTTACGTAAAAACTATCAGTTTTATACAAATTTTAACTTTAAATGGCAATAAAAAAAAATTTATTTTCACAAAAATAAAAAATAAATGAACGTCATTGTAAATTTACTAGCTTCTTAGCTCCACTCAGAAATTAACATATAATTTAAAAACCTATTTGTTTTTAAATTATAGACGGTGTTCATTCCGATGGATCGGGGTGGGGATAGATTTAAAATCTTTTTCAGTATTACTAGAATACAATTTTTGGGGTTTTGGGGATGTCTGATTTACATGTCGTAGTTACTACTTGAAATCAATTTTTCAGTGAAATATTGGTCGTTTTATGAAATGAAAACGTCTTCTTAACGCTTCATGATATATATACTTATAAATTTCATAAAATTGTATCTCCGATTTAATATTACATTATAATTATTATTATTATTATTACCTATTATTTTTTTTTTTTCTGATCATGTGATTATCCACTTTGTAATAAAACATTTACCGCATACAACTATTATTACCATTACTTATTTAAAGTGTACAACATTATTATTATTTATTATTTAATGAGTCCAGAGTGCGGGACATATAATTATTGCATATTTTTAATATATTTTACTGTAACTTATTTTATAGCAGTGTTAAATAAATACATACACGTGGCCATGATATAAAATTCGAAATTTATATATGCATATTTTTGCTCATTTGAATTACTAATTTAAACTCATTGTTAAGTGTGAATAATTGATAAATAATGTTTAGTAATAGGTATTTATTCGTTGAAAATTTTTTATGTTTTAAATGTACTATTGCTAAAATAATATAAATTCTAAATACCGTTTAAAATTATTTTAAAAGCATATTTTAAATGATATTTTAAAGAATTTCATAACTTATATAATCAACTTTTCAATGTTAAATGTCTTGAACCCGGTTTATATAGCGTTGCTATTACAATAACAACTTAGGCTCTGAACTCGTAATATACCTAGGAAAGTTTCATACAAAAACATTTTGTTCTTTTTTTTTTATAATTTCTTCAGCTGAAATGAAATCTAGAATCCACTATTGTAATATATATATAGATTTTATTGAGTTTGATATAATTTCGATATTATTGAATACACTGAATACATTGAATACAACGTGAAATTGTTCAATTTATATCTAAACGCCAGTGCAGTGGTTTCTGAGCAAGACCGGATTAAGTGCTCATTGGGCCCCGGGGCGAATATTTCATATGGGCCCTTTTGACAAAAAATTCTTTAAAAATCCTCACGCTTCGCTCGCAAAAAATAAATTTTTCTAACTAATTTACAAATTTAGCTTAAAAATTATTATCAATGTATATATTTTATACGTCTATAAGAGTATTAATTTGTAGTATGATAGAATTCAAGACTACCAAATTAATATAAATAATAATGCATAATAATACAAAGTTTAGTGATAAGTTTTACATTTATTAACATGCCAAAAAAAAAAAAAAAAAAGAAGAAAGTAATATATTATTATAAAACAAAAACTATTTTATTGAATACATTTTTATATTTATTTTTATTTTTTTCTTGCTTTACTTGAAGCCATCTCCTTTAGTACTTCATAAATAAATGAAAAATATATAAATATAACTTAAAATCACGGAAAAATGTGATTCAGTCTAAAACTGTATGGGCCCTTGTTACTTTGGTACTTCGGTGGGCCCCGGGGCTGCAGACCTGGCTAGACCCCCCTTAATCTGGCTATGTTTCTGAGTTGTTCTTGTTGAAGTATCTACTTGTCAAACTAAACGATGTAACTAATTCTTTCAAAGGCAGTGTGAAAAGTAACAGTCGTTGTCGTTGTGATTACAACTTTATATATTTCGTATATTTAGGTATACACGTCATGTACTAACATTGTAATGTCCCTGTGGCGTATAATTTTAAACATTTTAAATACTAATAATCAAATGAGTTTATATGTTTAGTAAATAAATTAAACAATAGTCATGAACTCATAACACTTTATCCTGCTCTAATAAATACAATTTAAAACGAATAACAATTTTGTAACTACCTAAAAACCTCCGGCCATAAAACCTCTCGTATAAAAATACTCTTAAAAAAGTTTCACCCAGTGTTTTTTTGAATCAGAACTTGCCTCTGGATAATACTTTAGGGAGGTTATTATACAAAGTTCTTAATAGTTTTTCAAAATTTAACAAAAACCACCGAAAATTTGACAAAAATGACTTGAGAAACTTTTTTTTTTTTTTAATTCAAACTCTATGAAAATTTGAATATAGGCAGAATATAATATGAAAAATACTTTTGTGAAAGAAATTTTTTTTAATTCGAGCAAACCATTAAAAAGTTTGAGAACCACTGTAATACACTATAAGAAGTTGAATACATAATATTATGTAAAACTCCGTTATGATTCTATCGAAAAAACTTCTAAGAATTCTTAACCTTCGATCGCTTGTATGAGCGTCATTTTCCTCACCTTAAAAAAAAAAAAAAAAAAAAACGCTTCACATCTAATGCATGAAGTTATCCTGGAAAGACTGTCAAATATTCTCTGGTTAATGGATTACCGACACAATAGGTGTGAAAAAAAATTGCAATTTCTACAAGTAACATAGAGAGCAGTGCGACAAATGCCGTCACGCGAGGTCTGGTGTTACATCAAAGCACTGGAGCGCTCCAAGGTTAAGAAAGTATAAAAGTTTATTCTATAAACTATGCATAAATCGATTCTATTCAATTTTATTGGAGAATAACTTTCGAACAGTACTTAACCGACCATGAGTAGTGTTTATATTATTATAGAAGTTTTTATGCTTTCCAATAATCATTCAAAATACAACTAATTTTTTTCATGATTAGTTTAAGGAAATTATTTTTAGGAAGATTAAAAAAAATAGAAAAAAAAAGCCGGACATACTTCGCACGATGGGTGTACTTTGCACGACGGGTGGTATTCTCTTGATGTGCGTATTAAATTTTAAAGAAACGATAAATCATTTCTTCAGTAAAACGATTCTGAACGAAGGAAGTTAATAATATAAGAAAAAAAAAATGTTCGAAAAAAAAATGCAAAAATTTGAAGTGCCGGGCGG
>JAIPRM010006185.1:0-19133 GCA_025469315.1 Stegophylla sp. TES_Ste_2020 | reverse complement strand
AAAAACTACCCAAAATTTGACAAAAACGACTCGGAAACCATCATTTTTTGATCCGAACTATATGAAAATTTAAACATAGATAGAAAATAATATAAGAAAATTTTGGAAATGTGAAAAAAAAATTTTGGACATTTTTCTAACATTATTAACATTCTTATATTATTAACTTCCCTCGTTCAGAATCATTTTATTGAAGAAATGATTTATCGTTTATTTAAAATGCAATACACCCGTCGAGAGAATCCCACCCGACGAGCGAAGTATAAATTTTTTTTTTTTTTTTACATCAATTAAATGATGAATAATTAACGTAATAAATAATGTGATTAAAAACCAATAAACGATTTTAATTTTAGAAATTTCATTTTTTTAATAATAATATTCTACGGTACAAAGTGGTAAAGCCACGCCGCTTAATTTGGTGCTCGATAGTGTTGTTTTTTTTTTGGGGGGGGGATGTTCCTACTGTTTAATTGATCCTTGATGATCAAGGATCAATGATTCTAGATTGAACCTTGATCAAGTTACTGCAGCCGCCCGTAGTGCTCTGAATCGCTTTTTGAACGTTCAGACGACGCCCTGCGCCGTCTTATGAGCACACCCGCGATAAGTTTCATCAACTCCCGCGGGCGTGACGGGTTTTAAATCGATCCTGGTTTTTGGAGAAATTATAATTTTCTTGCCGTAGCCGCACGCGTGGGTGACACCAGCCTGCGGCTAAATACGCCCCAAACCGCACAACGCGGATATTGTAGTTGTTACCGAATTCGCCCGTTCCGAACATGGCGAAGAAACGGGTAGACAATAATATTTACCCTTGTGTGTATTTTCACCCCCTACACTAACAAAGTGCGTATTGTTTACACGGTCTGCGTGCAAATTGTTGTTAATTTTCGCTTTTAAGGGCCGCAGGGATGGGAATGACGATTGGAAAAAAAAAGTGTCTATGTACTATAGACATGTACATCAATAATATTATTATTCCCTCTGAGGAATACATTTTGAAAAGACAACAGACACATTTTTTTACAACTCACACAAGTTGCTGGATGATGCATCTAAAATACAAGACATGGTTTTAAATTCTGAGCGTAGCGAAAAAAAATTGGATTTTTCTTTTAACACTTTTTCGTATGAACATAATTGCCCAAAATCCACGACCGGCAACTTTTTGAAACCGGATTTGCCCCTAGATGGTACACTTTAAACAGGTCATTTTTCTTAATTCTCAATTGCTTTCTCAAAATTTGGGGAAAACTACTCAAAATTAAAAAAAAAGACTGTAACTTTTTTTAATCTAAACTTTATTAAACTTTAAACATACACAGACAATAATATTAGAAATCTTTTGACACAAGAAAATTTTTAAAAGTAAAATAAAATAAAGCAAAATAAGTAAAGTAAAGCAAAGTAAAGCGAAGATAAGTAAAGTATAGACAAGAAAGCCGGACATATTTTGCACCACGAGTATTATTCTTCGCGCCTCGGTTCAGATATTCTTGGTGGGTGTGTTGAAAATATTGACTTTTATTGTTCTTTATATTCTTAACTTCCTTCGTTCGGAATCGTCTTATTGAAGAAATAATTTATCGTTTCTTTAAAATTCTACGCACCCACTATGAGTATCTGACACGAATAGCAAAGAACAGCAAATGGTGCAAAGTATGTCTGGATTTTTCAAAATAATTTCTATACCGATTGGCAGTTAAAAATTAAAAATATTTCAACATTATTTATTTTCAACGAAATGTCAAAAAAGGTATTATTACCAAATATTATATATCAAAAATTACACAAAAACATAATTTGCGAGCTCTTCAATAGTACCTAAATAAATATATAGCAGTTTAACCATGACAATTAATATTTAAAATTATAATAATTAATTTATATAAATACTTCTACCAATATTACATATTCATCATAATATTATCTGTGTTCAACGTTACAATTTCTGTTTTATCATACAAAGACAATATTAATCCATTTTACAATATTTCTCTAGTTACTTGCACCTATAAATTCAAACGTGATAAAAATAAATCAAACATTAATACTCAGTAACTGATCGTAAATGTTAAGACTATATAATATTGACTTGGGCGTTATCACTGGTATTTTAAATTTATTTGAGCGTATTATTAAGAGGTATTCGGATTTTTTTTTTTTTGAGGTTAACTAAAAGTTTTTAATTTGGCACGTCTATTGTTTATACAAACTACGGCTTATTCTCGAACATGAATCTCATTATCGGGGACCCCTATTCTATTAGAAACTCTTCTCAAATTGAAAGGGTATAACAACGGGTTTTACGGTTTTCCGCTCGGTATACCAATTTTCAGTGCAGGATTATTCCTCCAGTGCTAATCGGCTTGGCATCATCCCTTGACTGACCACAGACATTTCACGAGCTCGTAGATTCTTGATTACTCGTGGACTGCCGTAATTGATTCTTCAACCCTTTATTATTTATTTATTAATTTTAAATTAACGGCTCGTTCGTTAAGCTTATTTTTAATTATTTCTGTCCTACTAACAACGGTAAACGATTTAGACCAATCAGAACACTTTCTTTACGTTATAAAATTTGTTGTTCGATATCCAAGATACATTTATAATTTCGATACAAACACTGTCATAAATTTTACCAACAGTTCATCTCACACGTGTTTATAAATAAAATGTAGTTAAACAAAACTTTTTTATGACAGACAATTTTCGATTTTTCATTTTAAATTTAATCTGCGTTTGTATAAAATCGGTTGAATTAAATAATTGTTAAATCTTGGTCTCTCTCCCCCCCCCCAGTTACATAATTTAGGGGAAGAGGCAGAGGACATTTTCATTGGGAACTTGTCCTCCGATTCGCACATTATTCATACTTACAATATGAAATTATTTATTATGTTGTATTAATCTAAGGCTTGTTTAAACACCTAACATAATCCCCACACGCACGCAACAAACTTCAGCAGCGTATAAAAATATTGAAATTGACAGATAGACGTTGTCAAGAGTAGGGTTGTAATGAAGTCACTGTAAATAACCACAGTGCAGGAATATTAATCATCGGTATACTTATATTGTCGTTTTGCATAATTATAATGTACAAATCCACTCACGTTATTAATACACATTGTTGTAATATTATGTTATGTGTTTGAGGATACTAGTCTCCCTTAACGGTAAACCGAGTAATAATGAAATTAATATTATATTTATTAAGCCTTAACACTGGTAAAATATCCTCTTAAAGTTATATATATATTAATAATAAAAGATAATTGAACGCTTTTATTCTAATATTATTATTTTTTTATAAATAATATAAAAAATGATAAGTGTTTCAATAAAGTTAGTTGGCATATTTGATGGAAAAGCAATGAGGGCAGTCACCCCCTCGCCCCGAGAATTTTTTTTAATTATCAATAATTTAGTTCTATATGACCTGGTAAAAACTAGTAATATACATCTTTTAACCCAATATCGTATCCGTGCTCAGACTTCTTACATACTATGTGACGAAATTTGGGCACAGTTTATTTTACGTATTGTTTAATTACTTGTCTGTGAGTACATTTCTCTCGTTTATAATATAAGTATGTAACTTTCTCCCATTTTCATTTAATTTTAATCACTTTTTTAAACTATTTTACACGTACAATCATGGGCGTAAATTGGGTAGTTTTAATGGGGGGGAGGGGGGGCAAACTTGTTTTTTTGTAGGTAACCAATATAATTTGTTTATTAAGTTCAATTCAATATTTTCAAATTTTATTTTTAGGGGACAATGGGTTCAATGACTACAATAGTAATATAGTTATTAAATAAATCATAATCAACAAAAAATTAAAAACTAGATAATCAATTATTATTTTACTTTTTTTTTTTTTTAGTACTAATCTTTTAAAATTCTACATTTTTTTTAATAATTCAGAATGTCTTTTCAATAATTTTACAAAATATCAAGGAGGGCATTGTTCCAATTTAATTTTAAGTGAGGAGGCAGTTACCCCTCCCAATTTACGACGCCTATTGCGTACAATGACAGTTATTTAAGATTTATAAGCAAAAACACCTCCTTTTCGAGAGATAGGTTTATTTAATTTGCCTAACACAGGGGCGTGTTTGTGACTTCTTGTCAGGGGGAGATAAATGTTTTTTTTTCTTCTATGTGGAATTGAAAAAAAAAATGCAAAAACAATGCATTTATATCTAAAAAAAACGTCTAAAAATGCAAAATTAAATTTTCATATTCTGAATCAGGGTGGCCTGAAACGAATTTTTAGCTTGGAAAGAAAGCCGGGGACATACTTCGCACGATGGGTGTTCTTCGCACGTCGGGCGGGATTTTCTTAACGGGTGTATTGAATTTTAAAGAAACGATAAATCATTTCTTCAATAAAACGATTCTGAACGAAGAAAGTTAATAATATAAAAAAAAAAAAATGTTAGGAAAATGTCCAAATTTTTTTTTTTCACATTTTCAAAATTTTCTTGCGTCAAAATCTTTCTTGTATTATTTTCTATCTATATTTAAATTTTCATATAGTTCAGATATCAAAAAATTATGGTTCCCGAATCGTTTTTGTCAATTTTCGGGTAGTTTTTTCCAAAAAAAAAAAAAAAATTTAAGAATTGAGAAATTCAAAAAATGACCTCTCTAGAGTACAATCCAAAGGCGAATCCGGTTTCAAAAAGTTTACCGATCGAAACTTTTGGACAAGTAGTTCCGTACGACGAGAAGTTGTACACAGAAAAAAAAAATAAACATCATTGTAATGCATTTGTCATCAACATCCCGCATATTTCTAATAATAATAATATTCATGACGATGATCGATCCCGCAGGCGATGTTGAACCGACGGGCGCTCAGTGACGTGCTTCCAGACCCGCCGCGCAGCTCCCGCCGCAAAGAGGAGGCGCGTCAAGTGGAGTTCGTGCGCATCGGTCAAGCTCTGAAGCTGGACACGATCGTGAAGGGCGACGCCCCGACCAGCCTGGCCACCACCGGACTGTTCAAGCGAGCCCCGTGGGAACCGCAGTGTTTTTACCCGGACTTCGGTCACGACATCGTGTGCGGCGACTCGTGGGCCGACAACCGACTGGTCGTCAGCACCGACAACAGCGGCGTGTTCCTCATCGAAGGTACAATAAAATAATAATAATTAGAGCGAGGACTTTGACGCATTTGCGTATTAATTTTTCTAACGTATGCCCGTTAAGTACATAATACATTTTTCATAACGTTTACGATGAAATACTCAAAGGTTTTAGAGCATATTTTAAGCTTTTAGTGCATATATTTTGATGGTTTATCGAAAATCAAGCGCTTTGGTGAATATTTTTCATGAATCAAGCTCAACAGTTTGCTATAAACTTATAAAGACGATAAAATTAAATTTTATCTTGAAATAATAATAATAATAATAATAATAATAATGGTCAGTATTTATTATGTCTATTTTTTGTATTTTTATTTAACGGATAGTAGGTACGTAGTATAAAAACGATAGTGTCAAGTATCTATAGTCAATGGGGGGTAGTGGGTAGATTATGGATGGGATCCTACATTCGAAAAAGATTCCAAATCAATTTAAAATAAAATAAATCTAGTTAAAACTATAATATAATAGAATATAATAATAAAATTCATTTTTTTAAGGGCATATTTAACCGCATATTTTTAATTTTTTGATGCGTAAGTGCATATTTGATGATTTTTTAGTGCACGAAAGTCCTTGCTCTGATAATAATATTAGTAGTAGTATTTGTTTGTCCGTTTATTTATCTATTTATTAGAATATAATAGTACAAAAAATGCCCACAATATGAGGCGAGTTTTACATATAGAACAACAATATAGCCATTTGGCTATATTTATTATAACGACGGATCCATCTTTTGTATGGATAGATTTTAAAATTACAAATTATATTTTTTCGCGTACACGATATTTAGACCGTATTAACAGGTAATTATGGCAGGTGATTGCCTCTTGAAGTACTGAATTCGATTAAGAATCGTATTCCAATGATTTGGAAAATACAAACATTTGAAGACTCTGTATACAGACTATATTTTGAAGATTTTCGTTTTTGATCCGAACTTTATGAAAATTTAAATACATAGATAGATAATAATATAATGAAAAACATTGTGGCGCGAGAAAATTTTGAAAATGTGATGAAAAAAAAACTCTTGACATTTTTCTAATTTTTTTTTTCTCATTTAGTATTTGTTTTCCTTTATATATTAGACAAAAAAAAAGTAAAATAAAGTATAAACAAGAAAGCCGGACATACTTCGCTCTTCGGGTCAGATACTCTTGGCGAGTGTGTTGAAAACGACGACTATATTATTGTTCAAAATCGTCTTATTGAAGAGAAATGGTTTATCGTTTCTTTAAAATCACACGCACACCCTTCAAGAGTATCTGACCCGGAGAGCGAAGAACGTCCGTGGTGCCGAAGTACGCCCTTGTCTATACTTTACTTTTTACATTACGATTGCAGTTAAATTACAATAGGCTTCATTTTAAGGGGATGATACGGGGGCACTTATTCCCCTCCACTCTTATGGATTTTCTGAAAACGATTTTTTAACTGTAGTTATTGTGTTTAAATAAACATTCCATCTAAATCAGGTTAAGACCACAGCGCAAGTTGTTTGCAACTAAGAAATAATGTCGTTTCAATATAAATATGAAGGCAAACAAAAAAAAAATAAATGTATAGAAGTTCAAAAAAAAAAAAATATATATATATACGTATATATTATGTATTTATTACATATCTGTACAATGTTCACGAAAGCAGTTGATTTGAACGCTAAAAGAGCACGCACGTTGGCCGAAAATTCCCGATTTTATTTCAATCGAACAAACCATATTTTCTCATCTGTCATTTATGTGCGATTTTTTGGGAAAAAAAAAAAAAAATACTATTATTGACTTCGTTAATAATAACAAAAGCTTACCACGCGTGAAAAAGATTATGCCGGTTTTTGTGACGTCCCTCCTTGAAATTAAATTTTGTATCGACTGAACGTACTGAACTTTATGACTGCGATTTTTGACAAAAACGTCGAACGGAGCACAATACTATTAATAATACTATTTCTATCGTTATCGGAGTTCCAGTGAGACGAAATATACGTTTATCTTCGTGCATTTCGTGTCGTGTAGTTATTTTGGGGTACACAATATCGTCAGCTCCGGGCTAATCGTAATGATATTATATTATAATATTATTATAGCTCGGTTAACATGATAAAATATGATAAAATATCTACTAATGACTAAATTCTATTTGATTATTATTATTTTTATTATTTTTTTTTTTTTTTTTTTTTTTTTTTTTTTTATGCTTTCACGGAAACACTGTTTTGGTATATAGGAATACTTGTCCTAAAGTTTCATAAAGGCAACTTTTTAGATCAGATATCGGCGGTTCCCGGTAGTACTTTAAAAAAAGTCATTTTTCAAGTGCCACAAAGTCCGAAAACAAGGAAAAACTAACGAAAAGTTGGGCTAAATACGCTGTAATCGAGAGTTTCATGAAATCTATTTTAGCAATTCAGCCATAACCCCGAAACTAATAAGACTAGAAAATTTGAAATTTTCTTTTATTATCAAAAAATAGTTCAATATAGATATGAAAAACTTTCAAAAGAATGTGACCACTTTTTAGATAAGTATAGAATTTTGAATTACCTTATTTTTTATGTGTTTTTAAATATGTATAATTCTTGTTATTATTAGCTGCATAATCTTACTCACAAATGTGTCTAATGAATTTGAAAAATGTCGGATAAATACTTCGTACAATGGGTATTCTTTGCTCCTCGGACGAGACTTGGTGGGTATGTTAAATTCTAAAAAAAAAACGATAAATATTTCTTGAATTGAAAAATAATCTAAGCGAAGCTTCAGTTTATTCGAGACAATTTTTCTTCAAAATTATAAAGTTTATTATTATTACAAAAAAAGATACTCATTATTCCACTAATTTTTATTTGAGAACAATTTTATTTAAAAATATTTTATCGTTGTACGAATTAGAATTTTTTCAAAATATTTTAAACACCGCACCGCCGCGACGTACACTTGTAACAATCGTTTCACAAATATTGCTTCGAAACATCCTTTAAGGTAATCGTGATTATCCGGTGATTAAGTATTTTGCTTTACGTTTTAATAAATACTGACACGACGTTTGAATTTAATGTTATAATGAATATCGTTATGAAAAATCGTTATGGATGAATAAAAAGAAAATGGTGACTGTAAACTACTTAGACCAAGGGTGTCAAATTCGTCAAAGGATAATTATTAATTTTCATTCAATTATCGACAGACTTATGTGAATGCAAACAATTCGATTAATACTACATATATATATATATATATATATTTCATAACCTATTTTACGTAAGTAGTAACCGAATAAAAATCTGCGGTCAAAGTAAACACATTACCTTTTTAAGATTATTATTGGATAATAAGTGGTCATGGGGTCTTAGGGACGCCAAAATTAATAATCCCCAGGCGACACGAAAATCTTAAATACATACGTACATCAGCGCTGGCAACAGGCTCGGTTAGAAATTGTTTACGAACACAATTGTTGATGGGATTTAAGGACTTGTGAATACAACTAAAACACTAAGTATACCACCAGTCCTTTAGTGTGACCTTCTACTATAACCTAAAATACGATATTTGAGTGCAATAACTAGTTACTAGTGCCGGAATAACTGTATTTTATTTTTTATTTCATGCCCATTTCTTCGGTTCCGATCTTTGACTATTGTTTATTTTACTCTGACATATTATTATCATTATTATTATGTTCTGTGGTTCGTCTGAAACGATCAATCTCATTTATCGACAACGCGATTTAACAATAATTAATGATGTAAAATCAGCACTATTTATCGAACGGGAAGTAAAACGTTGCCTTAAAAGTACAAAAGAAGCTCGTATAATATTTTACACCGATTTGGATTGAAAAACGTATACTTACACAGGGGAACTGTGTTATTCTTTATAATGACCCGTGCAATAATAATATTTCTTGTTTGTTTCTCTGCGCACACTAACTTAAAGTTTTGCGTGTACGCGTGTAGTAAAACTTGTTGGCTGTACATTTAAATATTGTTTAAAATATTTTCTTTAATGCTGTTTACAATGTAAGTATGCGGATACAAAAAAAAAAATGTTCATTATATATTCCATTAGTCTTTGTTTTGTTTGCAAAAAAAAGAAGAAGAAGATAAAAAATGAGATTCAACACGTTTGTTGGAAACTAAACGCAATGTTATGACCAGATAACTAAATTTTTAATCTAAGATAAAAACATAAAATATAATATTATCTGGATGAAGATAGTAGAAATTAATTATATTTTTATCCAGATAAATATTTTGTAATTAAAAAAAAAAAATTTATCTAAAATAAACGCAGATACATTTTGTTGTATTCGTTTTCACAATAGACGTTTAATTGTACCAACATTCCGCGTGCGATATTGATTTACATAATTTATTTTTATTTCGTTATTTTTAAAATTTTGAGAAATGTTCGACTATGAAAAATGATATTGTGTCATCTTTTAGTTTAAGTCGTAAATTCATTGTTAAATATAAAATATGCAAGAAAAAACTAACAAAAAAACGTTTTTCTCAAGAATTATGTAAATAATCACTTTGAAATTTGAAATTTAATATCGTTGTGACGTGTCGTATATTTTCATAAACCGGCTGTATTTAAGTCAAACCAAAAAAATAAGTAAATATAATTTAAGTCCCGAGCTCTGATTGTAATATATTACTATTAAAATAATAATAATACAACTAAAATGAAGAATAATATATAAAGAAAATGAGAATTTTATATATTATAAAGTATTCACATAAGTATTAATATAATAAAATTTACATTTTAATTTTTTTGATGATTTTTCAATTTTTGTTTGTTCTTTTTTCCCGTCTGAAAACACTTTTTCATATAGAAATACTTGTCCAAAAGCTTCATACAGTAATTTCTAGAAATTGGCACTTTAAAGAGAATACATTTTTGAAATTTTCAATACATTTTTTTTTATAGTAAAATGGTTTCTAGTTTACGCGGTGTTAATGGTAAAACCGAGTACAATCACTTTATAAAAATTAAATTCTTGTAGTTTTTTCACATAAATAAATCCGTATGTATATATATATATATAATATTCACACTTAAGCGACGAGGCCATTAGAGAGTAACCTACAGCAGGGGGTAACTTTTGTTTTTGTCGACAAGGGTTAGGTCAATACGGATAAACTTTGTCAGACGTCGGAACACCACCATTGTATTGAATCTTGAACTACCCAGTAACGATTGAATGAATGAACGAACCGAACTTGCGACGTTAGAATGTGTCACTCGCAGTCAGTCGTTTAGTGTGCATAACGGTTCTCAATCTACGAGAAAACACATTTGTCTTATAAATACATATTTTATATAAAATATTATATTCCAGTTATTTATTTCCTTTGACTACTATGTGACAAAAACAACATCTATAAATTCAAATAATTCCGTATCATCTCAAAAAAAAATTCGGAAGTGATAATGTAATTTGAATAATATTGAATTCATATAATATTATTAACATTTATTATAATCATGGAACATGCATGATGTGTTGATCGTTGGTTTATATTTTCAGAAATGTTTACACTTACACCGGACCCTCGGCCATATTGATTTTTGATTTGAAATAATTTCGTTTTCGCCCCCCATTACAGGTGCATTATTCCTCGGCAAGCAATAACTCACTGACACAAAATTCAATCAGACCATTTTATTCCCAACCATTCTATAGGCTTGTTTTATTATCTGTTAACAATTTATCATTGATTTTTTTTTTTTTTTTTATGTGCTCGTGTTTACCTTCCTCACTCATTAATTACAACCTTCTAGGAACAACTGTCATCAAACTTATTAACACAACACCGCGAGAGTTTTATTATTATTACTTCCTGTTTAACCCGGCATTTAAAATAATTACAGAAACCAAAAATTTAAAACTACGTAGTTATTTTCCAAAAAAAAAAAAATTAAAATATTAGGAAATTCAAAAAATTACCTCTTTAAAGTACCAAATCCGATTTCAAAAAGTTACTGATCGAAACTTTTGGACAAGTAGATCTATACAAAAAAGTTTACACAGAAAAAAAAATAAAAAAAATAAACATCATTGTAAAAATACAAGCTTCTTCGTTCAAAATCAAAAATAAATATCATTTTAAACTCATAAACATCTTCGTTCCACTCAAAATCTAAAAATTAAATAAATAATTAAAATGTGTATGTTTGGAAAATTGTATCGATGAATAATTTATAATTTTATTTTCGTTCAAAGAAATCATTTAAAATGTTAATCTATATACTGTCAAAGGTTACGAGTATATTACCTATTATATGAAATAAAAACACTTACAATGTGATCGGATGTTCTTGTCCACAGTTTTCCTAACATTCTACAAAATGAGAACATTGAATAACACTATTTTGAAGTTATAATCGATTTTTTCGGGTAATGTTATTTTTTTTTTGGCAATATTTTCTTCAAAGTAATTGCCGAAAATTCCTAGTATCGACTGAGGATCGCTTTTGATATTATTATTATTATTATTAATATATATATATATATATATATATTATATATTTTTTGTCCATCTTCTTTGAACAAGTGGTTCAGGAATGATTGATCTGAGTGGGCTGTCATTAAACGGATGATAATAAATTACATTGGCGCAAAGACCTTCCTGCCCTTATCCATAAATATTAACTGAATTTCTAGTGCTTAAATCACTTGTCGGAAAATGAATAGTGATAGGTTGAAAAATATGATCTTTACCGCCCAAGCAAGAACGATCTCAAAAATAATAGAACATTAATTTATAATAATATACTTGTCTGGTGAAAACTCGAGTTACACGGCTTTTTTAATAATAATTTCTACTGTTAAAAACTTTTCTAATTTTTCTTTTTTAATTTATATACTTTAAATGTAAAATTAAAAAATTTTTATTTCGTTCGAGTTAACCTTTATTCTAAGTAAGATTAAAACTTATAATGTTCAAACTTAAGTTCGTTCAAAAAAATAATCCCGTACTTGCAGTTCATTTTTTAATAATTTTTCGTAAATCATATTTTAAATATTTTTATCATTAATATATGAGAAAAAATGTTTGATAAAAAAATATAATAATATGTTTTATGCTTATAATAATCTTATTTCACATTTGTATTATCTAAAAACAGTGGTCGGCAACTGACCAATCTTATATCTTACTTGATAATGATTTATATTTTACTATAATTAATAAATAAAATAATATATACATTTCATATTCTTAAACTGTAAAACACTAGCAATCAACCTAACTAGAATATTTGATTTAACAAACATCTGTGAATCATTTTTTTTTTTTAAAACAAATATCAGACCATTGGTGGAATTAGGATAAAAAAAATCCGGGGGGAAGGGCTAAAATATTTATGTTTTGATTTAGCCTCCCCTAACGGTATTAACCATGAGAAATTTATAAAAAATGTGGGGGACTTTGAGTGATTTTGAGGGGATAAGCCCCCACAATTCGACCTCCCTCAAAATTAATACATTTTCGCCCTGAACACACGCTATATATAACCTAACCTAACCACGAGTTCCAATTTCAAAAAGCTGGATAAGGAAAACAAAAATATAATTTCTGACATTTAATAGATCGGTAATCCAAAAATAATATATTTAATATTGTAATTTTTTGATTGTGATAACAGAAAAATTTGTTAGTCTTTATTTTTCCATTATAAAAGTGTAAAGATCATTTTTTTCTGCACCTCAATTATTTATTATTTTATTCTTCCCCGGACTCCAATAAAAATTACTTGCCAATTCCCTGATCTATTGGTTTAATTTAATAAAATTATTATTTGTGTAATTAATTTTTTATTTTAATTATTATTGGATACTTAAATTGGAATTTCAAGAACACTTCTTCTTACCAAATGTCTTCTCCAATGGAAGGGAAATATTTACTGGAAAATTTTGACGATTGAGGTTGTTGTGGAACTCGTAGCGAATAGAATTTTAATTTCGTCCGGTACATTACTAGTGTCAACATCTGAGCTTAGTGTTTGTTTTGAGTTAAATGGGTGCGAAAAACTTTCGAGTGCAATTTTCAATTTTTCCGACTTAGCGAGGCTTTGCAGCAGCAACGACCCAGATTTTCAAACCGTCCACATTGATTTTAAGTGAGTAAACGTTTCGGGAAAAACTGTTTTCTTCCGTTTATTAAATATATTTTGTCGATTGATGAAGTGCACGAGTCGGTTATATAACTATTATTTGTTGTCGACAGATTTAGAGATATTTTTTGCGTCTGTACAAATATATATGTCTAAGATAACGTATTTTGTCGCTTAAGGGTTTGCGGTTTCATTCGGTTTTGTTGTTCAGAGACCGAGTTTTAGGTCAAACAGTCTCAATCGTGTTCTTCGGTTGATTCGATTTACTTGTCCGTCGATCATGATTTCCACTGCCTGTAAAATACAAATTCCAATGAATATTGTTTTCTCGATATTTTCAATTAATTAAATTGTTTTAAATAATTTTTAACGTCTATAGTAATATTATAAACAGCACGTGATAATTACATTAGGGAAATTTTATAGTTTTTAATTGGATGAACTTTAGTAAATTTTATCAAGCAGTCATTTTCAATACTGCAGGTGATTTAGAATATTATATGACGTATAACGAACAGGTGGTTAATTAACGTAGTGCCTTTGCTTTGTGTTAACAGTTTTTATTTCACTGCAGTATCTCTGTCCAAAATATATTTGTGTAAATTTACGAAAGTAATAAAAAACGGTAATTGTGAAGTAAATTAAGAGTAAATTTAACCAGTTTAATTTTCATTACAATGTAAAGGTAATATTAATATTATAAAAATGTATTTTTTTGAGATACATAAGATTTTTTTTTTTTTGAACTTGTTTTTAAAGTTGATTTTTTTTCCTAATGAACTATTCCTGTGAAAAATATTGTAACATCGTTACAACTGCAGTATTGGGTTCCAAATGAAGTTTTAATCTTGAAATTAATGTCTTTCCAACATAAATATATTTTTTTTTAATTAATGGTTTTGTACTTTATTACGTTGTTATTTAATTAAAATAGTGTATTCTTGTTTTTTTTTTCTTTTTAAATTATATTCCAAATGAACTTTTCTTCTTCAAAGTCTTATAATTATTTTAATGTTTGACGATTTTCAATTATTGAATGAAATTACATTTTTTTTTTTTATATTCAAAAGTTGTTTTATTTGTAATTAGAATTTTACTTAAAGTCCTGTATCAAGCCTAACTTCAAAATTGTACACCGAAAGACACCAGCTCCTGACAAGTATTTTTGTAGAAATCGTTAAATCTTAACAATACCACTTGCATGTAACTTGATGATGGAGTAAACCGAAACTAATAGTTACCATTTTATACATTATACAAGTGCCTTCTCATGTATACATATGTTTTTTTTGTTGCATTATTTAATTAAATCTTTAGTCATATTACTGAATATTCATATTATCTACTTTAGAAACAAATATTACAATAAAAACAACTTTAATCATATCAATACCGGACATACTTCGCACGACGGGTGGAATTCTCTTGACGGGTGTATTGAATTTTAAAGAAACGATAAATCATTTCTTCAATAAGACGATTCTGAACGAAGGAAATTAATAGTATAAAGAATAATAATAGTCGTCATTTTCAACACACCCACCAAGAGTATCTGACCCGAAGAACAAAGAATATCCGTGGTGCGAAGAAAGAATATCCGTATCCGGCTTTCTTGTCTATACTTTACTTATTTTTATCTAATAAATCAAAAAAAAAAAAGGAAAAAAAATAATGAGAAATAATAGTATTATAAAAATGTCCAAAATTTGTTTTTGAAATTTTAAAAATTAAAGAACTTTAAGAAAACTATAATCTGTATATATCATCCATGTGTATCAAAGTATACTAATTATTCTTTTATTTCAATATAAATACGTCAGTCGTATTTGTTTGACTATGATTTGATTTGAATAAAATTATAGAAACTCGTGAGAAAATTATTGGTACACATTTTTTACATTAATTTCAAACAAATATATAACCATTGATTCATACCCAATAATACTTATTACTACATAATATAATATAATGTTTTTGAAAATAAATAAATTCTTAGAAGTATACGTTGATGATTAATTTGTTTCCTTATTTATAAAGATGAAAAATATTATTTGGACCGAAGCCCATTATACAATGGTATGACAAAAAAACGTATTATTCGCATTGTTTTAAAAATTTTTATTATTAAATTTTATTGAAATTAACAAGCAAACGAAATCGATGGATTTTTAAACGTAGAACATTGAGCATTTAACGTTTTTAAAAGTAAAACAATATTGAAAAAAATAAATAAAAATTATTCATTAAAAATGTAATTTATTATTTTTGTATACGAGTTATTTCCGGGGTTGCGAACCGAAACGATTTTCCGGGCGGTTCGTCGAAAAGTTCATAATATTTTTCTCCGATACTACTACTATCAGTACTACTATCACGTGTTTTTCAATTCGACCGTCTCCGCCCCCCCCCCCCGCTACATCACATCACCGTTCGAATTCTAATAACTTTTCACTATGCTTGACGTTTAATACACACGTATATGTACACGTATTTGTTACGTTTTTTATTCTATAACTCATTTTTTAGCCCAACACTAAATTAGAACTGACGTGATCGTAAATATACAAACTAACATACACACGCCGCCGCCGCATACGTACTTACATATTGGCCCCTATATTATTTTTTCAGACATAAATTCTAAAGTGAAACGTGCGATATATATATATATATATATGTATATATCTTTTGTTCGCATCGCAATTGATTTAGTTGAAAAAAAAAAAAAATGCTGCACTGTTCTGTATCTCGTGTAATTTATACATAAACATACTATTATAATATGTATAATATTATTATTGTGCGCATGCGCACAAAGAGAATGCAATATAATAAACATTCGCCGCGTCTGCAAGAGTCAGTCAAAGATTCGAAAAATGACCGATTGTGCAACGCCTCTTTTTTTCCCCTCCCCCTCCCCCTCTATAAAAAGTTTTCCGGTAAATTGCGAATATTTAACTTTAATCCGATGAATGCGTAAACGGATTAGTTTTGTGTATGATAATATCATAAACTCACGGATGGCTTTTGGAAAAAAAAACTACCCCCGCACTTGAACACCGTCGTTGTCGTCAAGCTAGGAATCCCAAATTTATTCAATTAAAAATACGGGACATTTTAAATCTTACTTCTAATTTACATATGGATTGGGGAGGGGCGAGGACTCAGACCGTTAAAACCAAAATTAGTCTCAAAATTTAAAAGTTATAAGTCGTAATTTTTGTTCACGTAAAATTTTATTTTTACTTCTTAAATAATATTATGTACTAAGTTTTTGTATGTGAAAAAATGTTGAAAACCGATTGTTAGTTATTTATAAGACTTAGTTGAGTCCTACAAAATTAAATAAAGGTAATGTATTTACAAATTTATACAAACTTTTAGTAAACGTTTGGTTTTTAATAATATTATTATCATTTAATTTAGATATTATTATTATTATTTTTTATCAATCGTTGAAATTAAATATAATAATAATAATAATAATTGATTTTTGAAATTATTTTTAAAAAATGGTACATATGGGACGGATCAAACGAAATACGGGACAAAAGTATTATTTTGGACCTTTTGTCGGGACACAACTTTTGAGAACTACTTTTGAAGTAGCGTTCTAAACGGGATAAAGATACGATGCAGGTCCGTAATCACAGGGGAGGGGGCCAGAGGGGATGTTACCCTCCCTAAACCCAATCTTTGCCCCCTCTAAGAATATTGAAAAAATATTAGAAAGGCTTTTAGGAGGTAGGTGTATGTCTTTTCAGCGGTTCTCGGTCTTTTTGAGACCACGACCCCATTAAATATGTTCATCATTTAATTTGTATAAAAAAATTCTAATTTAAGTTTTTTATTTTTTTAAGGCTTAGTACTTATTCGTTTCGTATTTTTAAAATAAATGTATTATTGTAAATTTCCAAAATATTCTCTGTTATACACGGATATTTGATGGAAAATTACAGTTGTGTTCATTTTATGATGACAAATCAGTGTAAATAAATTAAAAATTGCATAAATATTGTTTTCATATATATATATATAATGCTCCCCTTAAAATTGGTTTACCCCCCCACCTGAAAATTTGGTCTGACTACGATGCGTTAGTTAAGACTTTCACCACGTCTATATGTGACTATATTATAATATAATAATAATTAAATATTAAAGCAACACGACGAGCAAGAGACACAACTGTATTTATTCTCTTAAAATGTTCACAGACGGCGTGACTCAGAAACAAATGTTCGACAAAACGATACAAGCCAATCAGTTGAACGTCGTCGAAGCCCACGGAATTCTTTTGTTCAGAGCGGAAAAAGGTAAGTAACAGAGCGTTTTTTTTTTTTTATGTCTTTTGGTATAATGTTATTATAGAGCACAGTCGTTTTGATTTGGGTTTTTTTTTTTTTTCAACAGGACGTGACAGCAAAATATATGTATTCAGGCTGTCCGAGTTCGAGCCGGACGCACTGAAGGAAGCAAAAAGCAAATGGGACCTGAAAGACCATAAACTAGAACGCACCAGAGGGTGCAGTATGTACGCGATCAGTAAACCCGGCGGTTCTCGACTTAAAATGGTACAAACGTTACACCTGATTGTTTTATACCTATAATAATTACCAGGGTTAGGGACTTAAAGCATTTTTCCAGTTTTTTTCGTAATTTACTACAATATAGAGCGGATGTGGAGTGCTAAATAAATCTATTGCGTTGAGAAATAAAATCCGAAATATAAATGTGCTTGAATTTTAATATTTCATTAGCTTTTCTGTTCATAGATTAATTTTTTCGCTTATATTCTTAGTGTACTTTAACAAATCTAGTTGTTTTAAATAAAAAATAATATTTATTTCGGACACACGTCAATTCAGTCATGTAGTCTTACAATGATGTTAATTTATTTCTATCTATGAAAAATTTTGGTTAAGATAAATACTTGTCCAAACGTTTCATACAGTTAACGCTTAGATCAGTAAATTAAACGCAGGTGATACTTTAACCAGGTAATTTTTAAAAATTCTCAATACTTTTTCCAAAAATGAAAATTTTAATTGAAAAATTTAAAAATATTTTTTTTTTTTAATAATAATAATCTTTATAATTATTTTTGAGTAAAGTCGTCTTATATAAACTAAATCTCCACTCAGAATCGTTTTTTTTTTTTTTGAGACAAATAATTTATCGTTTTTTTTTTCATTTTAAACACATCCACCAGTTCCCGTCCGAAGAGCGAAAAGGATACCCATTTCCAAAGTGCTATTTATCCTTTTTATAATAATTATACGATGCATGAAACACGTTTTGTACTTGGAAGCAATGTGCTCCTGGAGAAAAATTCAATTTTTTATTTTTGTATCCGCGCTTATACGTCTTTTCACGCGGTGCGCTTTGTCCGGCGTACACGACATGGTCATAAGCAGGGCTAGGGACTTATAGGAGTTAGCATGTTTTTCAAAAATCATTCAAAACATGGCTAAGTAATATAGAAATGCGTTTTATACACTAGGAGTTGAATACAGTTTTCTTTAATTTGCATATTTAACTCTTTTTTGGATATAAGTGCATATTTCACCTATTTTTCAATATTTAATTTGAGTTTTCTTGGTATAGGAAAATTTTTCCCTGAATTACTGAATATTATTTGATATTTTTGTTTGTTTATATGTATATACGTTTAAAAAGAATAAAGATTAAAAAAAAAAAAGCCGGACATATTTCGCACGATGGGTGTACTTCGCACGACGGGTGGTATTCTCTTGACGGTCGTATTAAATTTTAAAGAAACGATAAATCATTTCTTCAATAAAACGATTCTGAACGAGGGAAGTTAATAATATA
>JAIPRM010006184.1:0-19139 GCA_025469315.1 Stegophylla sp. TES_Ste_2020 | reverse complement strand
TTTACTATAATAATAATAATAATAATATAAAAAACACGTTTTAAAAAAAAAAAAAAAAAAAAAACATTGACCAATCGTTTCGAAACGACGGCCGGGGCTTATAGTAGAACAATAATTACGCAGTCTACGTCTCGGCGGTTCAATAATTAAGAAGTAGACATAATTGCGACGGTGTGGAAAATGATTTAAGTCAAGTGTTTTTTTTTTTTTTGAAAAAATTATTAAGTAAACGGTTTATAATTTTCGTTTTTGCGCATTTTACTAATACACGATCAGAAATTGACTCTAAATAGTACTTTAAAGGAGTGATTTTTTGAAATTTTTATATTTTTTATTCCAATAACAACTATAAGCTACCTCTAATTTGAATGAACCTGTAAAAACCTGTAAAACATTAGCACTATATAAACTTGAAATTTTCTCTTATTTTCATTGTTGGTAATTTTGTAAATTGTTTGATCGTATTAATCACAGATCTTCCCGTCATATTAAATTATTCCATAAATAGCCACACTTACATTTTTAAACTTTCATCGAAGTTCTATTTTTATTATTACATTTTTCCAATATTTTTTTTATTTTTTAACCAAATATTTTTAAAAACCATATTTGCACGATTCAAATATATTAAATATGAAATTTTAAAGTGCATATTTTGTAGGATTTGTCGTAAAATGTATTTGTGTATTTTTGTTTTTATGCCAACTTGTAAGTAAATATTCTAGTGGTAGTAAATTAAATTTATGCTGATAATAATCTTTGATAAGCGATAATTAAATAAAATGATACACTCTATGTAACCAAAAAAAAAAAATCTCGTAAGAATATTTTACAAAGTAATCGAGTAATCCATGTAATAATTGTCTTCTTACCACGGACACATTCCATCACATATAAATAACGTACATAGGCACAAATAGGATGAAAAATTTTGAGGGGCTAATATTTTTTTATTCATTTTCATAAGTATATAGTCGTATAAAATATTTTCTGAAGTATATAATATATGTACGATATACCTATTTTATACCAACGCTTATTTATCGTACATTTATATATTATGATGAAAATTTATTTAAGGATCAAGGATTATATTAAAAAAAAAAACGTTTGAATTACAATTTGTATTTCAACATAGGTTAATAAAAAATAGAAAAATACTGTGTTTATTAGTGATTTTACAATTAATAATAATTGATTCATATAGTATTATACAGTATCAATCAATATCATTAAGTAATATTCAGTGTTATACCATCAATATTTTTATATATACCTATTCAAATATCATACATTTTTTTTTTTTGGGGGGGGGAGAGAAGCTAAAAATACTTTTGGGGATGCTAAGCCCCACTAGCCTCCCATCTAAATGATAACGTATAATTATTGTGATAGTAAATAATACATCAAACTGCGTGATTCGAATCGATAACGTCACGTACGAGTATATATGTATATGTTGCGGGCAATGTGAACCAAGAATATTACATGTAATATCATTATGTAATTTTTCTAATAAATTTAATTTAATTATGGATTTATTAAATTATTATATTGATGGAATGAAAAAAAAAAAAATTAACTAATATCATTATGTTATATATTATCTATCGAATTACTATATTATCTAATAAATTAAATTTCTAAATCTTATTATACTACAAATATTTTGATAAAAAAAAAATAATAATAAAATAAAATTACCATTATCATTATTTTAATTTTAGTATAAACTGTAATTTTATTATTAGGTACCTATTTATTTACACAAGATTTCGAAGCATGACACTTAGAATAGCATAGTCTGTCTGATTTTCTACACTATATTTATAGTACATAGACATACATATCTACACTATATGTTTATACAGCGTGTCACAAAAATCTCATAGTTTTCATTGATAACATTCTTGGCTCACATTGCCCGGGCAATGTACACATTGACCGGTATTCCACATTGCCCGTAACATAATAAATATAAGTAGTGAATGTTTTATTCCTGATTCGAAACTATTGTTATTATTTTAATATTTGGAATTACAAAAAAAAAAAAAAAAAATCTGTTCTGTCTATGTACCTATTAACGGGTTTCCGTGGTTGGCGCTAAAAAAAGTCCTGTTTCCGGGATATGACAAACGCGTACATGACGGCGCCGCCGTATATCCTGCACGATTTATATCTGCAAACGAACATCCGCACGCGGCTTGCCGAACGGTTTTATTCGAAAACAACACCGAATATATTATACACTACCTGTATACGTATATTATAATAATATGTCTATCCCCGGATACAATAATATTATTTTATACACCTGTTAACCGTGCGTACGTGACGGCGGCGGCAGCCGACGATTGTTTTATATCGTACCGCAGTTATTATAACTGCTTTCAATGGCCGACCAATAATAATAATAATAATAATAATAATAATAGTAAAATAACGTGGACCAAAGAATCGTGCGCGTGCGTGGAAACTCGACGTCGAAGGCGGAGTCGCGGTGTGCACGCGGCCGAGATTCTTAAGCAGATATTATTATAATATACTATATTAATATATTATATATATATATATATATAAGATTATAATATTGCACGTTTGCCATTTATTTCTAACATTTAAGATTGTATTTACTATTATTTTTCACGTTATAATAAATGTATATAATATTTTGTAGATAGCCGAACGGGTGAAAGAAAACCTGTAACCGCGCACCGCGGTCGGCGTGAAGGACCGCGTAGATCGACCACAAGTCGACAAACCTTATTGTGAGTGCGAGACGTTGGTTCTAAAAAAAAAAAAAAAAAAAAATTATCTTCGAAATAGATAATATTATATAGTGGTTATACAGTGTTACATCAGAACACATTAATACCTGTTTCGAAACAACTCGATTGATTAAAATATAATATAATGTATAGAAAAATCGTTACTTTACACTATCTATTCGTAAATTACCATTAAACCGATGATCGTGTCATCATTTTCGTGGGTTTGGTGTCCAATCGTCCCTGGTTAACATCACTACAGCGGCGGTTTTCTTTCCACTGTTTGAGTGTTGTTATCAAAAAACGTCTTAAAACATGTTTTTTTATTGTTGTATACAATATGAAACTTAATTTTTCATTATTTTGGAAATTTCAACGCTCGGACAAAACCTAACCTAACCTAACCTAACCTACCCAAAACTATTACATCCTCTAAAAGTTGACTCAATTCACAATAAAGGTCGCTAAATGGGCATACCATGTTCTTCACTGATCAGTAGAGTAAAATTGTGTGATCTGTGAGGTCATACCTAAATTTTCAATCATTAGTCTTTCAATCATTTGTGAACTATAATATTAAATTCGGATCCTCCTTTAACTGTACAAATCAGTGTACATTCCGTTCCCCCTATATGGATTGACTACTTTGGATCACTTTAATTACTGAATTCTGAAGTCGATCGCACTTGGTAAAAATACTAATCACTACATCTCATGCACTCTGCAATCTCGTTCATAACAATTAAACCACTTCTTCTTTTGACTCCACATAAGTTCTCTGATTTTAATTAAAATACTGAATATCTTTAATGTTATCACGTATTTACGTATAACTTGATAGTAAATATTTTAAATGAGTGTCTCTGATAATTAACCTTAAGATTTAATTGTAAAATCCTCTATTGATTACATTATTTTCATACTACTGGATAAACAAAAATTAAAATATTTATTTATTATTATTTTGAAACGGGAACGCGTGGGATAATTTTCGAAAATTTCCGCTTTACATGGTTGATTGAACGTTATAATTAAATTCAATGGCACTCGGACGCATACAGTTGCATCGAGTGAAGTGTGACCGTAAGTGGTGGAAATTTGATTTAATTGCTAGGGAGGAGGTTAAGTTTTACATGTCACTGCACCTAAACAAAAGACGCTCACTTCACCACTGGCAATTATTAATTTAAACAATATCGTTAAATTATACATAGCATTAACTATAACTAAAAAAAAATACTTCTTCAAATAATAAAAAAAAAAAAATAATAGGTATAGATGTATCAAAAAAGTGTTTCAATGTTACTTAATTGCTAATTAAACATATTTTTCAACTTGGAAAAAAAGGCCAGTGAATATAGGCTCAAAAAACACATAATATTACTTACAATATTATGAAATGTAATATAGTTTTAGTGATTACCTAATATTAATCACAGTCGTACTGGAAAACCACAATACCTAATGCAGGGGTGGCAAATAAGTAGCACTCGGTGATAAACAGGTTAAATAATGTACACAGTGTTCAGAAAAATATTACCAGCAGCGGGTGAAAAAATGTGGTTAAGTTGTATCCTATTATGTTATCTAATCAAATTATATTAATGAAAACAATAATGTACGTATTCACGAGCAACCCAAGTTTCTATTGATAACTGTTACGTTTATAACATTTTATGAATTTTCAATGTGGAACAAAATATTTTTTAACGGTGTTTTAAATTTAATATTTATTCAAAAAATTTAATTTTCCAAAATACATTTACCATTATTTTAACGATGATTATAAAAAGTATGTACCTACTTCGCACCTCGAGTGGGATACTCTTGGCGAGTGTTGCATTTTAAAGAAGCGATAAATCATCAACAAAGATTATAAGCGATTTCAATCATATAGCGAGATGATTAAAAAAACATATATATTCCTGTAATGATTTTTTCTAATTTTCAATATAATCAACCATTTTATATTTAAAAAAAATCAAAAATATGACACAATAGATTGAAATGCAAAATATAATGAGCGATTCACAATATCCCAAAAAAATCAGTCAAGAGATATTGATCAATGTTTTCAGAGTCACGAAAAAAAATTAAAGTTAGCAACAAAGAAGAGCCGTTTTTGTGAACTAAAAAAATGTACCTTATTGTTACTGTAAAGACGTGTAACAGTGAAAAACGACCAAATAATTTTATGAGGTATATTCTCTTTCAGAGTTCTCGTCAAAATTATTTGTCCCGTTTTTTATGCTTACAACACTATGGTCATCGTATTTTAAGCCGATTATGTTGGCAGTGACTAATTGGCAGTGGCCGCTAAGTCAAAACCATGGCTAAATAACTATAGGTATAATCGCAATTTTGCGAAACGCGTGTGTTATGGCCGCCACTGGCGGTGCATATTATTATCACTCTACTTTATCAGTAATGAAAATAACAATAATTTTAAACTCTTCAACAGGTACATCCATGGATATTATGATACATAATAATCACTGCCAATTGAGATTCCTTCCCGTGCTAAATCATGGAATAATAAAATGTGCGCAGTCCACAAAGCTAAGTCGTCATGATGACGCGATCATACCTATAGTTATTTAGCCGCAGTTAAAGAACCAATAGTTTTCTTATATGGTTTATCAGCAATATACATACCTACAGGGTTTTTTCGATTTATTCCAAAGATTGTATAAGACCAGCAAGTTCGCCGAACCCCCCTGTCACTGAATTAGAAAATAACCGTATTTATAATATTATACGAGTTTAATAATAGTAAGTAAGTATTATTGCAGTGTATATAATGCTTCGCTGCGGCGTTTAATGCACTTCTCGCGGGGGCGGGGGATTTTTTTTTGTCACCGACAACCGATTTTGCATCGGACAACCGCGATCCCGTGTCTTCGTCTTGTCGCGATGACGACGACCACGACATGCCGTACGCTTGTTATTCGATTTTCCCCGGTTTTCACTGGGGTAAATAAAAGTGAAAAAAAAAAAGTCAAACACATTTTCCGATAATCGACAAACGGACTGTGACGAGAAATAATCCGAAATCAATTTTCGATCAATCGTTGTCGTCGGTTCAAAAAAAAAAAAATAATAATAATAATAATATCACGTTTCCAGTGAAACCAAATTGCCTGCATTTACGTTTGTGTACACATAATTTGAGCAATTACACCGTAAGTACGTTTACCCCCCCCCCTCGCAACTGTAACATTGTTATTATATATTATAGAGACCGCGCGTTACGATTTATACCGCGTTAAAACGCTAACGAATTCGCTCGCAATGTGGTCTATGCGTCACTCTGCGGTTCTTACACCCGTAATCGATCACGTTTTGCAACGTGGCGACGCGAAATTATCACGAACAATTATTTTAAACGGCCCCATAGATTATATTATATTATTGTTTTCATCGGGCGTTCGTATCCATTACTATATTATATTCTGTGTTCATATAATATGTATACAACAAGTTCCACGAAGATTTTCAGATACTTGTTGTGGTGATTCAACCCTTCGTAATACATAAATGTGATACTCTCCCCCCCCCACTCGGAGGCGTAGGTATATATATTTTGAATGGGAGCGGTTCAAAAGTGAAATTTTCGACTGAAAGCATGATGCAAATGCAATATTAAAATTATGTTTATTAAATAGAAGTAATTTTGCGAAATTCTAACAGTTTTTTCAAGCAAATTGGAAAAATTCTAAAAAATTTTCTAATAGAAAACGTTTTTTCCTAATTCAATTTTAGTACTTAAATTTTCACTAGTAAAATACATAGTATTTTTCGAGCCAAAAAATTGTTTAGAAAAATCTGAAAATATCTTGTTTGTATACATTTTTTTTTCTAATACAAACTGAAATTCCTATAGAATATTTTAAGACGGGAAAAAAGCGAAGCGAGTGATTATAATATAGTGGCACTAAATACTTATAAGTTTATATTTACAAATGAAACTTTAATGTTTGGTACTAAAATTTAAATTTAAAGTACGTGTTTTATTAAACAAAGATTTCTGTTATAAATATTTTATAAACTAGTAAATTTTTTCGATTAAGAGTTTATCAATGGGAGGGGTTTGAACCCCCTTACCTACGCCTATGCCCCATCTTTTGGGGGAAAACATCAATGTGATAATATTTGTTATCCACAAGATTTTTCGAGTTTTTCTACTTTTTTAAAATGGATTTTCGATTGAATATCCCTGAAGAATATGTTGTTTTTGAAAATATTATGATATTTAAATAATTTTTTCGACCAATAAGTGATTTGTGCTGGGTAAACCTTGCTTCTTCGCTCACTCTCGCTATAGTAAAATTTAAATATCAACATATTTTCAAAAACAGTTTTCCTTTTAGAATGATATTAAGTCGAGAGTTACAAACTTATAAAGTCAAAATCTTTGAAGGAAAACCAAAAATAAAAATATGGAAATAAAAATGTTCCATTATATTGCTGTATGACTCGTATGTGAAACGAATTTTCGATTTATGAAATAGGTTAAATCACCACGAGCATAACTTTTGAGGGACACACTCTGTAAGTATAATATAAACTTCTTACGGCGAAAACGCCTGAAAACGATTATAGGTGTATTACTATAGAATAAACCCGAGTAAAACAATCGTGGAGGCTTAGAATTTAATGACTGGGTATATTATGACATTATTATTATTACGTGTGCTGTCCTAGTGATGTAATAGTAATTTCGTGATGTAAAAATAAACACAAAACGTTAAGAAAACGAGTGATTACGAAACGAATCTCTTGGAGACCGTGAAGATTTTTATTATTGTGTCTCAAGATGAATACTTCTTTTGCTAGATTTGGGTAAATCAATTAAGATCACTGTGCGAATACGATATACGTTTAGGAATATAATATGCAGAATTGTTATTATTCTTATATATACTATATCGAGCACTATTTTCCTCAACGCGTCTTCAAGATGTGCTAATTGAATTCGTATTGATTTTAATCGTTTCGACGGATACTAATGTATATTACTAGGCTCGGAAGTTGTTGCATTTGTATGTTTTTGTGAGCAATTAGATTTATTGCTAGGTAAGCTATAAATGCATTCCATGACACTACGTAATAAATGTTAAAAGTTTATAGTGCATATTTTTGCATATTTGGTGATTTTGTAGTTTTAAGAGCACATTTCTTAATTTTACAACTTTTTAAAGCGTATTTGATGATAAAATTTGAAATTTTGTAATAAAAAACAAAATTAATTCATTTATAGATTTTTCATTAGATATTAAATGTAATACTGTACTTAGTCTGTGTTTCAAATCCATTTTTATGAACATAAGAAACATAAAAAAAATATATGAAATAATGTACTTAGTTTTTCAAAGTATAAAATTTTGCTAATGGTTAATCATTTACGATCTTTTAGCTTTGAAAATAATTTTAAAAATATTTAATGGTTCAATGCAACAATTTTTAAGGTAATAACAAAGTTATACTTAAATAAATTAAATTAAAATACATTTAATTAGGTACTTAACGGTTTTTTTTTATTTTTATTTAGGTTTTTCGAATATATATATTATATATATTATATAATTTAATAAAAAAATTTTAAAAGAAAATTAATTTAATTGATGAAACGTTTTTCAAGCAATTATTTTATTTTGTACATTTATTTCTGAAAATGTAAGTTGATTTTACATTTTTATCATACTCTTTTGAGATTATCTACGAAGCTTCATTAAATCCACCTACACAAGAGTATTTAGTACGGGCATTGATTAATAAAATACTTGTAATTATGAAAATTTTGTTTGATAAAAAAAAAAAAGTGCATATTTGTACTTTTTTATATAATTTTTATATAATTGTATAATTGTGCTTTTTTAAGCGCATAAGTGCATTCATATTTAGTACTTTTTAAGAGCACTAAGTTCCGAGCCCTATAAATTACAATTACTCGTATTATTATTATTATTTTATTATTTTGACATGGTGCGAGATTTGAAACTTACTAATATATATATTTATATTATAATAATATTATGCTCGTTGTAATCGATTTTCATGGTTTTTAATGAACGTTGCTTATTAAGCAAGAGGAGAAAAAACAAAAAAAAAATAATTAATAGTTTTAAACCTTATAATTTAATTGATTTAGGTCGTTAATGATGCGTACCTACTACGAAGTAATCATCTGCAATTACGTACGACCAAAACACAGTGATGTATAATTGATATAAGGACACGAAAAACGTTGTAAAGAATGAATTTCCAAGGATAAATCGTATAACTACCGCAAAGAAATATTAAAAAAAAAATGTATACTTAAAAACATTCGATAATCTTACACGGACTTTCTTATAAGCTTTCTAATATTTTTATAATAAATGTACTAAAAATATTTATAGTTTATTATTGTCTCTTTAATTTCAGATTTACGTGTTGTAAATCGGTGTTTAGAGATTTATAATAGCGACTAACAAATTTGCGTCACGCGATTTTCGTAGAATACAAATATTACGTAAAAAAATAAAAATAACAAATGATATTTTCCCGTACAGCGTGGGTTTATTTAACAAATAACAATAACGAGAAAAGTAATTTTGAACTTTTTTTTTTTTTATTACACTGTCAATAGTAATTATTATAAACTCAATGAAAACTAACTATATAAGTACAAAATTTACGTTCCGCAATGAATTTTGGATTATTATTTATTATTGTTATTGTTTCACTATGCTTTCGTGTTGACACTAGAACTGATGTCTTGATCCGCACATAATAACCATCACGAATTCGTATATATTATTTTTACAACATTCAATTTTTATTTTAGTCCCAAGAGAATCGCTGGTTATTATGACGGTTTATCAATTATTTTTTTGTTCGTTATACTAATGCAAGTATTCTTATATTTTTACGTGTCTATTCGATTGAATTTTATGTTTAAAAAAATGTAATATTAATTTTTTATTATTATTATTATTATTATTATTATTTGTTAGTTCTATAGTCGAGGAAATGAAAGTTTGAAAATATTAACTCAATTCTGCTCGTACAAGCGCATACACACTAAACCACCGGAGTGTGAAAGGATCATTGTCGTGATTCGACTTAATAATTATAATAATATTATATCCGATTACCATTTTGTATACATTTTTTTTTTTTCTTCTCGAATTTCCAGTTATAATATTATGTTTTTATCGATTTCTCAAGGACTAATGTGTACAATAATGATACTGCTATCTTACATAATTGATTGAAATAATGCAATTTAAAAGCATTATTGTTTTTTTAGCCCAACTTATTAAATTACTCGTTGATTAATACGAATATCAAGGTAAATCAGAAAAAAAAAAATTAATAGGTATTTTGATTTATGAAAAAAGTTTCAGACGTACATCATAGTTCGCATATGACATTGAAATGAAAATATAACTTATATAAGTAATGAATAAATGTGCAATTCCAAAGTTATTACAAGTAATATTTTTAAGAACAAAAACTCTTATCCAAATTTCAGACTGTGCAAGTACAATATAATCGGTACCACGCTGCAGGTGGTATTTTTAGGTAGCACCTGATATATAATATAGATGCTGTGACAGGTGGATGCAATGACCTTGGTTTTGTACGATTTCTGAGTGGGAGTAACCTAAAGTTGATCGAAATTGAAAACAATTATTCTTTTAAAACAAATTTTATTTTAATTAGTTTATTAGGACATGTAATATGCAAACACGGATAACGTTGTGAATGCATATTATCAATGTAAATTTGCATTGTAGTCGAGTTAAACGCGTATGAAATTTAACTGAAAGGCTTCAATTGTTTTTCGGAAACGGACAAATATAAGTATAGTTCCAAATAAGGCTGGAAAAAATAAATAATTTCCAAATTTTTCGATTTTCTATTATGATACTCACTCACGGTTAAAGTACGTGCAATATTGTAGCATTTATAAATAATCAGTTAAGTATTGATTTGTGAAATATTTAATACACTACACTTAATCGGTACAGATTATACAACACACACTTGTTACTATTAAACAGTAATAATTAATTAATTAAACATAATTAAACAGTAATACAAATAAAATCGAAGTCACTCGATACGGTAAAAATCAAACCGGAATCTAAAATCTAAAATAGCGCTGGAATCATTTCCGAATATTGTTCAGCATTATGACGTTGCGCATTGTATATTGTAGCTGCTGAGGTGTAGGTGCGTGATAAAGGTGAGAATAATAACCTATGAAAAGCTATATATATATATATATATATATGTAAATGTCTTTAAATTGCTGTGTGAAACAGCTTTAGAAATCTTAAAATCTTATTGGATTTTTACAATTAATTGGATACGAGACACATAAAAATAACGTGAGACGCTTTTTTTTTTTTTTTCATATTTACAACCATTAAAGACCATGACTTTAGAAGATTAAAATAAAATGCAGCATTATAAATGCAAAAGGTCGTGCAGGGAATATATGTATATAGAGCGAGTAGAGTGATGCAGTTTGATGATGATGTAATTTTCACTTGACTATACCTCGCAGTAGATACATAAATATGAATGAAACATTTTTCCACTTTCTCTCCGAAGTAATTGCTTTATATATTTATATAATTAATTCACGTGATCTTTAACACTTTTAAAGATTCACTCGTTTGACCACTTTACGTCATAACTGATATGAGCGCTCTCGAAATGCTCATTAAATCATTATTCTTTATTTATATATTATACATTTAATATAAAAATCAAAGTAAATTGAAAGTGTTTGTATTGGTTCGAAACATATTTACTTTGTATACAACGAAAAAACCCCTGACTTAAATGCGATCTGTATTATTTACCATATTATTTGAAAATTATTCTTCGAAGTATAGTTGATTTATTTTCGATTCAATTCATTTTTGTTATTCTTTCTACCATTTTTTTATGTTCAACTTGGACTCTATTTCCAACAAATTCTCGTTTGAGATAAACGAGACGCGCATGCGCTCATGCAAATTGCTCAATGTAATTATTATTTAATGTTAAACAAACACACGTACTTGTCTTAATTTACCCAAGTTCAGGAAGTAAAAATCTGAATCAGAATATTAATTGAAAAAAACAAAACCAATGTTTTGACTGACACCGATAAAGTTTATATGACGTGAATTGTGTTGCAATTATTACTCATAAATGTTGTTTAATTACAGCTAATATAATGCCAAATGATGGAAAACAATTGCGTCCTACCGCAACAACACTAGGCTGATTTAATTATAACATTAATCTGTGGTGTACATAGATAATACATATAGTTTTGAGTTTGTGTTATATAACTTCAAAATTTACTGTTTGTCGGTCAGTTGCTCACGCAGCGGATTATTAAATTAAACATAACATTAGGTACACACAAGCGTGCATGTATGTAAAATTTTGTTGTGAAACACATGTCGTAAAAATTAGTATCTATAGCCGAGCGCACACAACAATAGGCGGGGGAGTAGAAACGGTCAATTATATACGTATAATATTGTGCTGCGGCAGTTGCCGTTGCCGGGCTATTACGTTTTTATTATGAGAAAATTTCAGTGGCGGTCATTAAAATATGTTAGATTTAATTAGTAGGCTAGCTGGGCTAGTGAGTGTGTGTGTGTGTGTACACGTGTATTATATACAGTATAATATGCTCAGTGCACACACACACACACACACACACACACGTGTGTGTGTGTGGGTTTACAAAGGGACGTATTATTTTTATTTTATTTTTTTATTTTTTTGTGTTTTTTTAGTAGCCGACCTCCGGATAAAAAACAAAATTAAATAGTTAAAACTAAAGCAATTAATTAAGCACGAAACCATTATCGTATTATATATATACATTGCGTCAAAGCTTAATATTATAATATAATACATTATAAACCCGACAGGGAAATAAACGGCGAAAAACGTAATTATCATTTTGAAATCATTGAACGGTGTAATATATTCTCTTTTAATTGCGCTATAGTTGATATTAATTAATGCTGTTCCTTGAATCCGGAATGTTTAGCAGAGCCGTTTATTTTCGAACACGATTACCTACTGATTTTTTTGAATTATTTTAATCGCTATAGGGCTTAATAGCTGTTAACGGTAAAACGCTGTTTTACATACAATAAGCCTTATTTATTTTGTTTTCTGTTAAGCCCGTTCGAGAGATGACTGGCTCCATCCTGTTTGATTATAATTTTTTTTCCTCGCAATAGTACACGTTGACTTATAAAGAACTTCTCGGTACACGAATTATTTTTTTCAACAGAACAATTTCAAAGTAGAGTACCTATATTATATATTATATAGGCTATATATTTTGTATACGTGCTAATTAATAAAAATAATTCAAAATTCTAGTTCGTAGAATTAAAATAGATTTTAAATTTAATTTAATTTTTTAATTTTAAAAGTTTAATTTATTATTTAATTATCGTAAAAATTGAAATAGGTAAATAAGTAATAACAATATTAAACTCATATAGAAACAAAAAAAAATGTAATAATAATTATAATATACATTACCTATATAATATGTCCTTATAACGTAGACACAAAAATTACTGTTTTAGCTCTTCTATAATATTATTCTTATTACAATAATATTATGTTCTATCAATCATTTTATCACCACGTTATTTTCGACGTTTTTGTACGCGTACGGTTCAGCGCGAACATTTTTTTTTTTGTGTGTGTGATGCGTTTGACTCGTGCTAATCAGAATGTCCGCTCGCTCGCCGCCGCCACCACCTGTACCGTTATACACACATCCTCAATTAAAGAAAATATTCCCCACCCCATGTGTGTGTGTGTGTGTGTGTGTGTGTTCTAGAAGTGAAACAAATCGTGTTAATGTCCGCGGTGATTAAGGTTAAGACGAATTGCTTTCGGGCGATTATTACAAGACGTAGCTGCTGCTGCACCACTGCGGACGGGCAGTCACTGCAGGTCGAAAAGCTTTATGAGATCCCGCGGTTGATTTCCAAAACGCGGACATTAAGAAAAAAACAACGAGCGGAGCGATGAGCGTGCCGGACGGAGCGGACGTGAACCTATACTATATTATTATGATAAAGTCGTAAACGAAACTTGGCGATGGCGTCCGGACATTTTATTCGGACGAATAAATCGATAAAAAAATATATTATAATAAGCGCGTGTACGCGACGGTCTCGGGGTAGGGGGGATATAATATATATCCCATAATAACATAAGGTGACCATACGTCCTGTTTTAAACAGGATTGTCCTTTATTTCGGCTCTGCGTCCTGGCAAACTTCTCTCTGGATACTTTTCGTACCGTAATTTCGAGTCTGTCCCATATTAATCCCGCGTTTTTTGACTTACTGTTGATTTAAAATTTTTGAAATTAAATTATTGAATAAAATAATTTAAAAATCTAGAAATCTTGTGGATAACATTAGATCAATTATTTATGTTATTTTATGTTTTTCTAAGTAATATTTTTATGTGATTAAATTTAATCTATAGTGGGTAGTTCCGTAATCATAATTATTTTGACGTTACCGTTTTCTAAACTACTTGTATAAATAATATTAATACAAATACACTGCATAGGTTCGACGTTGCGTTTTTTCTCATTTCAAAAAAAGAACTATTACTATATAAATTATTGTTGTCGCGGTTATATATTCTTATCGCCTATTTTTAGATTCTGAACGAAGTGAAGAAGCTAGTGTTTTTACAATGATGTTTATTTTTTTTTCAGTGTACAACTTTTCGTATAGAAATACTTGTCCAAAAGTTTCGATCAATAACTTTCTGAAGCCGGATTCGCCTCTAGATTGTACTTTAAAGAGGTCATTTTTTGAATTTCTCAATCTTCAATTTTTTTTTTTTTTTTTGAAAAAAACTACCCAAAATTTGACAAAAATGACTCGGAAACCATCATTTTTTAATTTGAATTTTATGAAAATTTAAACATAGATAGAAAATCATATAAGAAAGATTTTGAAAATGTAAAAAAAAATTTTTGGACATTTTTCTAACATTTTTTTTTCTCATTTATTTTTTATATTATTTAACTTCCCTTGTTCAGAATCGTTTTATTGAAGAAATGATTTATCGTTTCTTTAAAATTTACACCCGTCAAGAGAATACCACCCATCGTGCGAAGTATGTCCGGCTTATTTATTATCATTATTCACAGATTTATCTGTACCAGTCCCGTAGCCAGATCAAATTTTCAGGCGGGGCAAACCAATTTTAGGAGGAGCATTATACTATATAAAAACAATATTTTTATGCAATTTTATTAATTTATTTACACTGATATGTCATTAAATATGAACACAACTGTTATTTTCCATCAAATATCTTTACGTATAATAGAATATTTTGGAAATTTACCAAAGAATTTAATAATAATACGTTTATTTTAAAAATACGAAACGAATATGTATTAAAAATAAAACTTAAATTAGAGTTTATTTATATATAATTAAATGATGATCGTGGTCTCAAAAAAACTGAGAACCGCTGAAATGACGTACCTACCTGAAAGCCTTTCTGATATTTTTAATATTCTTAGAGGGGGGGGGCAAAGATTGGGTTTAGGGAGGGCAAAGCTCCCTCTGCCCCCCCCGGTAGCTACGGGCCTGAATTCCGTAACAGGTGCTTTATGCTTTCCTTTTTCGTTCATCGCGCAGGACTCGCAATGAAGTGCAACACACGGCAACAAAATGTAATATCCGCCATCGAATTCGTGGCGCGCGGAATATATTAATGCCAAATCCGGTTGCTTTTTACACGCGACGTATGGATGATATTACACTACACTTTCCGTCCGTTCCGTCGCAAACGCGCTAAATCAACGCGCCCGACCGATTTTGACATCGTATTAATCGAAAACGTTTCTGAGAAATACGGTCCGGCGGCCGTACGTGTTCCCGACGAATGTACGATCAGATATTATGTTATTGCGACGTATATAAATATTTCGTTTTTTTTTTTCACGAGATTCATTTCTCTCACTTCCTCCCCCCTCCCCCCAAACTCATACTCACCATAAGTACAGTCACGTGGACTTGAGCTTATAGGGGAGTTCAAGGAGGGATGATTGCCTATCTAACAACACTTTCACCCCAAAAGATATTTTATTTTCAATATTTAATCATTTTAATTTACATACACATCGTCTGTATCACATATTATAGAAGCGTTAAATTAAAAATTACAATAATTAAAAAAAAAAAATATATGTATATATATATATATATATATACATATTAAACAACTTTGGTCGCCAAATCATATGAAAATCGTGTACCTATCTTTATTTTATTATAATATTATTTAAATACTATAATTAAACGCAGCTATATTATTTTGAATGAGATTTTTTCTTATTATCAAAAAGGACTAATTGAAAACTTTCGTGATCGAAACTAATCCGTGTTTTTAATGATTGATGACAATTTCAAATTCATAGTCATACCATGAATTTATTCTATTTGAAGTTAGGTTAGGTTAAGGTATTGAATTCCCACGTCATGATTATGACCATATCTTGCATATTATCTTGGTCTTAACTCACTAGTTGATCACTGAACTCAGGCTAACATTCTTTTTTTACTTAGGGATCTCGAAAACGATGCAGTTGACTCCCCAGATTCATTGCATGTGTTAAATTTTTTCTTTTTTTCTTCAAAACCATATTATTTTTACTTAAACACTTGTATTTATGTTTTTCGGGTTAACCCGTTTTGTAGTGAAATGAGGCGTTTAGTTTCAAAACCAGCTATAAGCAATTTTCGAAATTTTTCAAAAACAACAAAAAACGAAAATAACGTAAAATACTTGGTCTATAATTTTATAATAAATATAAAATCAAAATCATTGAATGGTATACATATTGTAAGTGAAAATATATTTTGTAAAAATATTATTACAAGAGTTAAATAAATTTATAGTTTTGAAATGGCTGGTTTTGTTGTGAATTTAAGCATATGGCTGTTTTTGAAACCAACAATTTTATTTTTTTTTTTCACTTATGGCTGGTTTTGAAATTGACTTTATGAAGATTTTGTTAATTAAGAAATACAAAACATTTTTAATTTTATGTACACATAATTGTCTAATAGTAAAAAATAATAACCAAATATAACTTAATTTCATGAAAACTGAAAGAAATCGAGTAATATTACCTGAGCAGATAAAAATATGCGTTTAATTATGGCTTGATTTGAAATGAACATCGTTACAGATGGCTGGTTTTGATACTAACCACAATTTTCTGTCCTCATTTAATATCGATTATAGCCTTGTTCAAATATTTTTACCAACTATATGTACTACAGCGTGAATATTTGGAAAATTAAACAAAAATCTATTTTGAAAAAATTATCTTTTAGCTGGTGCTGGAACTAGACGTCTCAAATAAACAAATATTATATATATATATATATATATATGCTCAAGAGATGTATTTACATCACTTTCCTCCCCCTTCCTCTTGGACGCACCACTTCACCCCTCCCCAAAAATAGGCACGTCGTCCGCAGCGTGTCACAACACTCCAAATCGCGTATGGTTCGCATCACATCTTTCAAAATGGACGGCAGTACTCACGTATTTTGAGCCTGCAGCAACTGCAGCAGTCACAGCCGATAATTCGAGAGTAGTAGGACGCATCATAAAAATATATGGCCGCAACATTTATTATCTCATCATCGTCGTAGATCGTGATTACTCGCGCGCACGCATTATAATAAATAAAATAAAAAGTCAAAATTTACGCGTCATGCGCAACGACGTACACGCAACAAAAAAACATACCTCTTCCGACCGGCGGCGGCGGTGGTCTCTTTTTTTTATTGGGAAATCGCGAAATTAATAAATAATATTTTGTCGTGTCTCGCGGACGTTTGATTATAAGCGGATGAACATATCAGCTCGCGCGGACGACAGTACAATAATAATTTTATTATTATAATAATATCGTTGTTATTACCGTATTATTATTCTGTCAGCCGGTGTACACTGATGACCGCTGTGCGCAGGTCCGAAATGACAGTTTTGTTCGACGCGCAATTATTATTTGTCAGCCGCCGCTGCTGCGTTCGGCGTATTGTACGAAATCATTATAATATTATGTATACCTCTCCTCCTCCTCCTAATAACAAATATTATAATTCGCGCGCGACCTTTTGGGCCAACGATTTCATATAAATTCTGTTTTTTGACGCGCAGCACACGTCATATAACGACGACAGCAATGACAATAATAATAATAATAATAATAATATGATTATACGACGGGAGAAACGATAATAATATAACACAATAATAAAAATATAAAATAAAAAAAAAAAAAAAACAGAACAAAACGACGACGGCACGGTGGTACACGTCACGGGGATGCGGGGGGGGGGGCACCGGACGGTCACTTTTGACGACCGGATATACGAAATCGTCGTTAAGTGCGGGTAAAATTAGACGGTCCGGTAATTAGCGGACATAATGAGACAGTTGTTGCGGCCGCAGTCGGCGCGCGGTCGTCGTAATGTTGTCATGATAAAAAAATAAAATAAATACATAAATACAAAATAAACCAACGTGCGCGCGGTATATAACATTATTGTACATTAGAGCGTCTCCGCCGGCGGAACCGAAGCTTAACGATTCTTTTAGCAAACGTGTATTATTATTGTGCAGATGTATAATATAGTAATGAGTCTAGGGCTAGGGACTTCTTGTAGCTCTCTAAAAAAACTAAACTCAAAATATCCATGCATTTATGGTCTAAAAATGTACCAAATGTGATATAAAAATATGCAAAACTGCTAAAATTTAATAATCTCTTATAAAACATTAATTTTACTGTACAACTCAATACATTTAAAAATTTTATTGTATGGGTATAATATAATATTTTAATATCTATTATTATTAATTCTTCTATTATTTTATGAAATTTCTTCTTTTTTTTTTTTTAGATTCTGAACAAAGTGAAGAAGCTAGTGTTTTTACAATGATGTTTATTTATTTTTTTATTTTTTATTTTTTTTTCATTTTTTTTTCCGTGTACAACTTTTCGTATAAAAATACTTGTCCAAAAGTTTCGACCAATAACTTTTTAAACCCCGATTCGTCTCTAGATTGTACTTTAGAGAGGTCATTTTTTGAATTTCTCAATTCTTCAATTTTTTTTTTGGAAAAAACTACCCAACATTTGACAAAAACGACTAGGAAACCATCATTTTTTGATCCGAATTTTATGAAAATTTAAACATAGATAGAAAATCCTATAAAAAAGATTTTGGCGCAAGAAAATTTAGAAAATGTGAAAAAAATTTTTGGACATTTTTCGAAAAT
>JAIPRM010006183.1:0-19142 GCA_025469315.1 Stegophylla sp. TES_Ste_2020 | reverse complement strand
GACGGTTGATATTCACTTGACGGGCGTATTAAATTTTAAAGAAACGATAAATCATTTCTTTAGTAAAACGATTCTGAACGAAGGAAGTTAATAATATAAGAAAAAAAAAAAAAATGTTCGAAAAATTACCAAAATTTTTTTTCACATTTTTAAATTTTCTTGCGCCAAAATTTTCTTATAGGATTTTCTATCTATGTTTAAATTTTCATAATATTCTGATCAAAAAAAGATGGTTTTCGAGTCGTTTTTGTCAAATTTTGAGTAGTTTTTTCCAAAAAAAACATTGAAGAATTGATAAATTCAAAAAATGACCTCTCTAAAATACAATTTAGAGGCGAATCGGGTTTCAAAAAGTTATTGATCGAAGTTTTTAGACAAGTATTTCTATACGAATAGTTGTACACAGAAAAAAAAAAATATAAAAAAAAAAATAAATAAACATCATTGTAAAAACACTAGCTTCTTCACTTCATTCAGAGTCTTAAATGAAATTTACTTTTTTCAAATATTAACCAAATCGGTATTAAAAACTTAAACAAAATATCAAAACTTAGAAAAAAAAAAACAGAATTTAATTGAGCAATGTTTATAAAAGAAGTTTTCATAATACCACTTGTACTATTTTTATGAAAAATAAAAAATTAAATTTATTTTTATCAAGTATTAACCAAATCAATTTTGATTTTCAATTGCTTTGTCCACTAGATATTTTGCTCGAGAACTCATAATGTATAAAGTATATTATATGACATAACACAATAAAATAACTATTAAATGGATATTAATTGAATCAGTTAATCCAAACAAAATTGAATGCAAGTTTTAATGCGACAACATAAAAATAACAAATGATAACGATGCACGAACACCGTCGATATCAAATAAACGAAAATGAATAATGATAATAAAACAGACGACAAATTAAAGTAAAAACTATCCACTATTGTCTCGCGTGGAAAAGTTAGTAATGTTCGCAAGTAACATCACAACGTTTTTAAAATTATAATATGGATAAAGGTTATTATATCCAATAACACTTTTTGAATTTTAGCCTTAGATTATTTTAGTTTTACTATAACCAAGGCAGTACATATTTCCAAATCGTAAAAAATAAACGATTTTTAGATATATATATAGAGTATAATAAACTAGAGATAATAAACGAAATTTAGATAAAACTTTATCTTTACACCCAATCGTCAAATCGACACAGATGAAATAATTATAAAGAAGTTCTGGTTGCATCAGGACTCGAATAACAAAAATAAAATTTCGTTTTAACGTTATTGCGGTTTAAACATTATTCATTGTATACTGTTTATCGTTATTATAAATTAAGGCATTATTTTTTTACGTTTGTCAATATTAGAAATTTTTTAAAACTATTATTCAATTTTCGCGTTTAACGTCATTGGGTCATTGGGTCAACGTAAAAATTATAATATAAATTTTTCAAAACTTATTTTTATGCTAGGAAAAAAAATACTTTGTATTTCCTGTCATTTTTTTCTAGTAAAATCCATAAAATTGTGGTTTACAACACTGAAAAAAGTTTTTTTAACCTATTAAAAGTGTGTGGTTTTATCCTGTATTTTATCAAAAGTTTGCGGTTTTCGGATATATCCTACAAAATATAACCTTGGCTAAAGTCCGTTTTCCAAAAACTATGTCAAACTTTGCCAGGGGCATATTTTATAAAAGAAGCGTAATAAAAAAACGTATTAAGGTAGATTGGGTTTCACATGGAATATGGAATCTAATTCAATACTAGTTTACTCGAGTAAGAAAAAGACTGTTTTTGGATCGCGTCCAGTGTAACGCCATGCATTTCAGTGAATTAAGTGAAAATCAGCGAACTCGGTTAAAAACAATGTTCTTATATCAGGAGAAAAAACGGGAAAACTCGGAGATGTAAACGAAAATCAAAAAATATTTTTAAAATTATTACTTTATCATTTTACCAGAACATCACATCGAATTAAAATATGAAATACATATTTTTTTTTTTATTTATTTACAAAATTGACTAATAATTAGGAGCAAGTTAAAATTTTATTTACGTATAATTCATTATGCAGATTATTTTATTCCAAAACACCAAAATTATTAAAATTAGTATCAAACAATCATAATTTATTTTTGGTGCCTATGTAATAATTTTGATGTTTAGAATAAAATATAAAAAAGAATTTTTGTTAGATTCATATTTTGACTTGTTTCGACTTAGTCAATATTTTAATTAGAAAATAGTTTTTATACAAAAATATTTTAAAAACATGTAATCTATCGGAACATATATAAAGAATTTGAGTTCCCGTTTTACAAAACTTAAGTTTTACTGCGAATACTATCAAAAGGGTTAAACTTTTGTAAATCAACAAAAAAAATATGTATTTTATTATCCCCCAGGTGACCTAGACCCTCCGAAAAATTGATTTCAATACAACTTCTGAGATATTAAATGGAACTTTCGGGTTCTTACTGAACACTTGATGCATACTATACTGCTTTATACTTTAATGCATACTTTTTACCCAAGAACTCACTGTTTTAGGCCCTATAGTGTACACTTATCCAGGACATCGCGTTTACTACTTGTGGTACGTGCATGTGCTGCTGCACATTGGCTGCGTGTAATACATTTATTATGTATCTAATATTTTGTATCTGCCGCAGCCACCTGTTGAACAACACACACGTTACTATCACCGAAACACACGTCCTGTTTCGGAGAAAAACGAGATTAATACGACTGTATGCATTATTTTTATCATCATAATATATTATTACGTCGTCGTCGAAGCGGTAGTCGAAGCCGCGAGATGGTAAAAAACGAGGATATGCGTGTACTCGCACAATTAGCCGGACGGTAGCTCACAATGCAGACACCGATCCAGTTTCTCGACCATCACACGCGATTCCGATCGATCGGATTTTCCCGCAGGTATATTATACGTAGTGTTTTGTAACGTGCACACGTCTCTCCTCCCCTTTCCCGATATCCACATCAGTGCGTTTTTATCTCGCATTTTGCCTTTTTATTTTGTCGTCTTCGATGCACCACGACGACGTAATTACAATACGTTTTGAATATTATTATCATTATTATTATTATCATTATTTATGTGCGCGACGATTGTATATGCAAATCTTTCGCTATAATTTCCGATATCATAATAATATATACTGTGTGCGTGTGTGTGTGTGTACGCTCCGCCACCACCGACACCATAGGGCAAACACAATGTGCCCATAAATTAGCATTCATAAATAATCCGAAAGTCTAGTGTCATGAATTGATCGGAAAGAGGTGGAGAGGGAGAGAGGAAATCACTGTTTCCGCACACGCAATCGATTTCTATATAATATACGACGACGTAGGTACACATAATATTATAATACGCATATTTATTATATGGGTACAAAATGATGTGTCTGGGAACCAGAGCATCGCATGTGGGATACGATGTCTATTGTAATAAAATAATTGAGGGGAAAAAAACAGTAGATGTAAAATATATTAGTTCTCGTGTCAAGTGCAAAAACCGTCGCCAAAGTAATGAAGAATATCTCATGTATGTATTACGTTTCGTATAATGTTGTATGTAAATATACAATAGGTATGTGTAAACGTAACAGGTTATTTGATGTAGTAACTAGTTATTCTATGAAATTCCTAAAAATTTACACGGTAATGAACACGAATTACACGGTTTTACTGGTTAATATATACATACACATATAGTTGGGTCTTAGCTAATGTATTTAATTTAAAATCACCATAAATCGCAAATAGTTTGAAATCCCTTAGTGGCTATTGACTTAACAGTAGATTTACAGATTTAAGAAGAATTTTTAGAACATACTACTGAGGAGATATTATAAGCCAGTCAGGCCTAGATTTTAGAATGCCAAATCTACATACAGTAGAAACCGTTTATAATGTCATTTAAGGGACCAGTCAAAATTGGTCATAATAACCGATAGTCAGTATAACCAAAGTGATGAAAAAAAAATTAAAAATTAGATAATTAAGTTATATGAACATTATTATGTATTACAAATTTGTTCAATTTTTGTCACGAAATCGTGATCAAAATACATACGATATGTTGTATAATTCAATTTACTATTATTATTTGTTCAGTTTTTTCAAAAAAAAACATAACATTTACATATTAAAATAATCTGTTATTTTAGTTTGTAACACTTTTCTAGTTACATTAGCTTCGATAAATGCAGTACATATGATAAATGTCATTATAGAAAAAGTAGTTTTTCTAAAACAACCAAAAATAAACGTCATAACATCCGTATGGTCATTATATGGATGTCATAATAACCGATACAAATTCGTACATATAATACATAATTTTGCCGGGACTCTAAACTTAAGGTCAACGAAATCCGGTTTGTCATTTTAAACGGTTTCTACTGTATTATAGTTTTCAATTATAAACTTTTTTTGTATTTTTTTTTTTTTCAAATGGTGGTATAAAAAATATTTTGCTTTTCAAATGGGCTGAATTTCATACGTATAAAGCGTACAATAATAATGGCGTATTACCTCATCATTATGCGCATACATGTTATCGATCCGAATTCTGCATAAAATTCTGCTTTTCGGGTTTAAGACAAAAAATGTATGCAAATGTTAAAAATAAATTCTTCGTCTCAGAACTCAAAAGCCGATTGTGGGACGAAATCCATTAAATAAACTTACCCGATTCTTGTTGTTCGACGATCGAATAATACAAACTCAATACTCGGTCGTTCAACAAAATACTAATTATTGTAAACAGTTCGAGAATAATTATATATTATGTTTTGATGATTAAAATGACAATTTCGAAAAACGAGTCTACTATTCGGACTTTATTAGTAGAGTATGATCGTCTAATACTCTATTAAACACGCAATCGAAAATATTTGTAAAAAAAAAAAAAAAAAACCTTAGCCTTAGTGATATACTTGTGAATATTTGTGCTGTACACAAATTCATGCGTATCGCCATTGAATGTTCTGTTACGTATAAAATTATCATTTATTACGGCATTATTACATTCGCGCACTCGTATACATGCGGCCATAAAGATGTACAGTCTGATGTACACAATATAGAACACTATAATGTGAACAACTTTGTGTGCCCGTCTAAATGCTAGATCGAAAAATACATATATTTACTCCCTTTTGGAAATAGTAAAAAGGCCCTTCCCCCATTTACAGCATACGTGATAAATTAACGATTTTTAAAATTTAACAACTAACCTCGAAATACACCTTTTATAAAACTTCTATTAAGATAAACAAGCTATTATTGTTTTAAAATTTAAATATTTTTAAATATTGTTGTCCCGTATAATTTTACACACAAAACCCATAAGTATAAAAAAAAAATTAAGACATAGGAGAGATTAAACACGCCAGTTTTATGTTCCGCTTGTAGATTTTTCAGAAATGTATATAATATGGAGTGAGTATAGGGTTATAGTGACCTTGATTTTGTAAAATAATATCAGTCAAGTGTTTAAACGCTTAATGATAGTGAGTAATATATTTATTTATATTTTAATGATATAGTGATAAAAAGAACATTACATTTCCAACATCTGTAAAATTACTAAAAACAATACGAATCTACTTTATGAAAAATAGAATGAGAAAAAAATATAAATTATTATTTTCACAACGAGAGTCGATTCTGATCTTTCGAAATAGTTCAGACACTATTAATCGGACAACATCGAGTTTCAAAGTTTAAATACATAGTAGCAATAAAAATGTATTCTTTGTGGTTTTAAATTGCAAAAAAAAAAGAAAAACAATTTTTTTGAAACAGATTTTTCTCTGTCGGCCGTTGACCAATTTATTATTATAATTATTAATTTAATATCGAGTAACTCATATTTTTTCTTATCTTTTTGCGTCAGAGTTCGATAATTTTATATTTTATTGATAGCATGCGTTAAGTTATAATCGTATAATTTATTGAAATGTTAAATATTTCTTAATACGTACATTTTTAATGACAGAAAAAAATCGAAGTAAAAAACAATCAACACAAACAATAACATTACGTTTATTGTTTATTAGTCGTAGTCGTCATACCAAATGCACGTACGTATTACGACAGTAAGTATTTAAATATTACAGTTAAAATTAGTATTTTTTTGATAGTACTTAACGTTTTATAACGCGTAAACACAATGATATTATGATGACGGGACATTCATGTAGTATGTTTTTAACGACGGTGACCCGAATTCAACAGGCTGAATTACCCACCGGAATTGCAGCGTTTGCGACTTGAGTTCCAAAACTAAAAATTTCTACCCAGAAGAAATTCATGATAATTTATTATTCTCGAGAATGATCAGTATTGTCTGTCTTTGAAATTAAAACTCTTGTTATTAAAAAACTGACAATTGTTGTTCTGCAATATCAACTGAAAATCTTTGTATTATTTAACTGTACATTTAGTAATTTGAATTTTTCTTTGATCATCGAATACACAAAAAAACTGTTGTGAAAAGAATGTATCTCCAAACACGTACTTACAAAAGGAAAATTTCATAAAGTATAGGAATATTTCCACGAAAATAAGTTAAGGGACTGAAGCCCACCCCATTGTCCATATTTTAGTTTATTTTCTACGAAAGATACAAGGTATATTAAATTAGGTTTCATGCATTTGTTTAATTATTTTTTGACAACGTTTTTAAGTAGGTACGAGTAGAGTTGAATAAAGTCACATGTAATTCTCCTGTAGATCATAGGTTTTAAATTGGACCTTACTTTTAACACGTTATTTTCGAAATTTTCCTTAAGCTTTCCTTGTATCCTAATACATCTATATTATGAAAAATAATTTCACAAAATTAATTTTATTCATTTAGCGATAAATCCAAAATAATGATCCTAAAAACTGAACAGACATTTTTTTAGCTTTTACCACCTATCCCATAGTATTCATTACACTCGATCAAATTATCATTCAAATTCATAATAATTGAATGTAGACACAAGACTTTTGAAAAAATTGAAGACTTTTAGTATTTTTTTGTTCGACCATATAATATTAAACACAGAAACACACTCAGTGTGGTGCATAGGAGAGGGGTTGAAGGGGGTGAAACATGCTTCCTGACATTTTATCACGTGTTAAAAATGATTATTTCGCTTACTTTAAAGTTTAAGGCTTAAACTATCGAATTCAAATCAAATGACACTAGAAATATTTGTTTTTTCTATAAGGCTCTGTTTCGAAAAAATCCTGCGTACACCTTTGCCGCAAGTACTTTCAAAACCCTTCTTTACCTCCTCCTTCCTGTCCCCGAAAATAATATTCTCTATTTCGACACTGCAAACTAATGAGACAAAGCCAAAACTCAGCTAATACAACGCGTCAATTATCATAAAAACCGGGATTCGGACACGCGATTTGGACGCGCGATTACAAACGTTTTGGGCCGAACTCGGACTATAAAAATACCGCGGGACTCGATCGAAATATGCACCGAGAGCCGATATCAGCTTATCGTAAACCACCGTCACGTGGGTAGTTAGATAGTTGGATAAAAATAGTTGTCTTATACTGCGCTATCGTTTCCCATCGCGGCTAAACGTCGTGATATTCGAGTGCAAATAATATAATACTAGGCATCCCATAACACTCGACGCAAGTGATGGCGTTTCGGTTAGACATTATAATAAAAAATCGGGTGAAATCGCTTAGTTTTTCATATTATAATATTATACGCGACGGTTTACGCATCACTATGGGCTGAGTATATTATTATTATTATTATTATTATGATACACGCCAACGGATTCCGATTTACTTTATAGTTTTCGCGTTAAAACGCTAGCTTGTGTTCGTAACACACACACACACACGTTTTATTGGAAGGTTAATAAAAACGAATGATTATTGACGGTGAAAACGATACACGTGCGAGCGCGGCGGAAGACGGGTAATAATTAGAATTCAAGTCGGACGTGCGTTTACATATTATTATTATTATTATTATTTTTTTTTTATCTCGAGTTTCACAAAATGTGTATTTTATGGAAATGAGAAAAAAAAAAGGAATAAATAATTTTTTCGTGTCCGATTCACCTGCATACGGTAAGATTCTGCGGGTCGGTGAAATATATATATATATATAATATATATACCTGCAGCGTATATGTGGAGAAAAAAAAATGTCAATTTATTTGTGCCCGTACTAATAATAATTAATAAAAGATATCTAGCTGAAAAAACGAGACGAACACACACACACACACACACACACACTGCGCATACGTCGTCGTCTGAACATTCACCATACACACTATATTACCATATTATTGTCATTCATTTATTATATATTATATCAGACGAAGTGGTGTGTGACGGTCGCGTTTATACACACGTATATATATATATACACGTGTAAGGACGTATTATACGAAATGTCTTATAATCCTTAATTGTAATCGAAAAACAAAGGAAACCATTTAATATAAATTCGAATTTTAACCGACGTCCGAGTTTAATAAAATATATTTGTCACGTGCGCATTATGTTAATAATTATTATATTGTACGACGACGATTCATCTGCAGAGCGCGGAAAGAAAAACCAGAAGGTTATTATTACAGTGGCGAGACACTCGCACTTAGTGTCAGTGTATGTTTTAAGAGTCTGGTGCATTAAATTATGGAATTAAAATTCGTAAATAAATAAATAAGGATTAAAGGAGAAAAAAAAATGTACATTGACGATAAATTTAAGAAATTATTTCGATTTTTAATTGCGTGTTAAAATCGAATGAGTCTATTTCGGCTAGTATATTTCATTTTTATTTCTCGGAGCCGGCGTCGCAGACTGCATGACATCATCATCATTTCGCTTTGTACGTTTTATTTCGAATATCACAAAACGTCCGGACGGCTAGCCGGAGACGGCATTTGAAATTAGTACGCGTAGAATGTCCCGGCATCGTCATTATTATTATATTATTATACACGACTACTCTGACCACATTTTAGTTCCGAGTTGATAATTTTAACAACGTTATTAAATCACTGAATATAGATCATCTCTGGGCCGCCACCGGAATAACGCCGTGTGGAATATTATTATTATTTTCTAATAATTCGAACGTTTCGCTTGAAACAAACAAAAAAAAAAATAAACGTCTCGCATTTCTCGCATGATTTATACGTTGTTGTAGTACTGTTGTACGTACACCCATACGAACTAATTGACTATTATTAAGTTTGACGTAACGAGTGTATAAATATACCTACACGACTTTTCGTATAATACACGAATGTTTCTCGATATTATTATTATTATTATTATTATTATGTTTTGTATCTGTTGCAGTGGACGGACGATGATGATGACCATGACGACCACGGTCTCGTATAATATACGCTTATACGTCTTCTCTTTGTCTTTTGAGTTAAATAATAATAATAATAGTTATAATAATAATAAATAAAAAAAAAAAAATGTGTAGAAGAATCTTGGCACAAATCCCATTGAATACAGCGCGCATTTACATATTAACGTGCACCTGTCCGCTCATTCGTTTCAATAAACATCACAATAAAATAAACATATTCATTGCTAACTGAAGCGCCTTGAGGTACGTGCGTCGTCATTTCGGTCACAGCCATTGTTGGGTGGTCGTGTTAACAAATCGTTGTAAGACGAGAGAGAAAAACAATACCAGTACACATCTTTATAATAAATGATAAAAGTATTTATTTGTCAGAGTTACTCGTGTGTTTCGGATGTATAATACGGCCGATCAATGATTTAGTTCCGACGTACCTATATATATATATATATATATATATTTATATTTTAGTGCACTAGAAATTATATTTAGGTACCCGTCAAAAAAAAAAAATAAATAAATAAACATTATTGTAAAAACACTAGCTTTTTCACTCAACTCTGGATAAAAAACAATTTTGTTTTCGAGTTATTAAGAGTAATACGCTGTTGAGTTGATTGATAGTTTCTAAGGGATTTCGATTTAGATCGAAATAACCAAGTACTCGAAATATTGACGTTCGGCGTAATAAGAATTTTCTCTAACGAATAAAATTTTCGACTTTAATTCAAATTGGATAATCCACCGTATTGACTACACTTTAATGTGATTTTTTTCGCAGAGATCAAATTTTTTTAGTGTTTTGCTGACTAGTTATTTCAGAACATGTAATGTATATTATAATACATCAATATTTAACATTAAGAAAATAAACAGAGATAATGAGAATAATTACATTATGACCGCAATCTCATACAATACAGTACAAAATATTGAAATTATTAATCAATTACACAATTATAGAAAGATAACACAATTTGATAACTATAAATAAAAAGGTCGTGTGGGCGTTGGCGCACCAAAGGTGGGTCACTTAATCGGTAATAATGCGCGCTGTGAATGCAGAATTTAAGTGGTTGAAAAAAATTGTTAAGTAATTATTTGATTACATTTGTACGCTACACATTCCCATACTGGTTTTGGAATGAGTTTGTTATGATTTAGTTTCGTACGGTGTATTGCACAAGTTTTGACTTTGCGCGGAGCTCATGTAATCCTAGTAAAGGCACTGGCGACCGTTGAATTATGATTTTTGTCCAATGTACGTGATGCGTCCAAATTCAATTTCATTGGAGTCTACTCCAAGGTAAGTTGCGTTGTGTATTAATTTTTAGTTATATAAGAATATGTAATGTCAGGGTCGTTTTCAGGCCGGTTTTCTCGAGTAATTCGCTGACCCTAAGTCTAATTATTTTTTAAGAGGCCCTGGCCTACAAAAAAATTAAAAATCCTGACGGGCCCCAATCGGTTTTTAGAAATTTTTATACATATTTATTAGCACTGCGTCCGCGTATTTTTGCAATGACACTGACTGTTTACGTTCGTGTAGTCTGAATTAGCGATTGAAACAATCGAATCATTCGAATAATCGATTCAATTCGATTGTTTGAAAATCATTCAATTAATCGAAAACATTTGAATCAACTCGATTAGTTAAAACAACCAAAGTTCTCATTCAAAATCAAACTTAATCCCAAAAAAATAAGGGAGCTCGGAAAGGTTTTGAAATACATTTCAAATTAAAACTTCAAAGCCATTGATCGTGATCATTTTGAACATTCTATATTTTACTGCTTACAAAACACGATTAAAACAGAACATTTTATTTACGCACAATAAAATCGAATGAACTAGTCAGTGGCGTGCGCAGGGGGGTTGGAGGTTAGGTAGGTTATATCCTTCCCCATTGAATTTTTTCCTGTGTTATTATTTTGCTGTAAAATACGAAACATAAAATATAAGAGTACCTACCTATAAACAAATAGTTTGAAGAATTTAGTACATTCGTAAAAAATGAGATAAGAAATCAATATGAATTGTGTTTATAAAATATGTATAAATGATGAATAATTGATTATGAGTTATAAAATGGATTGATAGAGTACTATGGTTGCAGATATATTTAAAACTGTGGTTATTTTGCATATTATGAACAGTACCTAGTTACAAGTATGAAATTAAAAAGAAATTGAATATGCAATAAAAATTATTAGAAGACATTTATACATAAAATGCTTCATGGTGTGTTTCAAAAAGAACTGTAGTTTTTTGTAGTATAAACTATATTATATTATTAACTAACATGAAATGAATAAAATGGTAACTTGTACTCAATCAAAATGTATTTTTTTTAAAGTTGAAAATAGTATTCTTAGAATAATGATACGAAAAAGTTTAAAAAGAGACGTTTCGAGTGAAGCAAGTAAACAATTTTTTTGTTCTTATTAAAATTTATCGGGCATATTGACGCAATTATGATAAAAAAAATTGAGGGAGGGGAGAGCAAATATATTTGATTGATTGATTTTACCTCCTCCTCTCAATGGGTATTATTGATCTTATCCAACTTTTCTTAAATGTGGGGTGTTTTGAATGGTTGCGAGAGGACGATTCCTCCTAATTGTGCCTATAACTAGGTATATTATTTCCCGTTCTGGATTTAGTTCCTTCCCACTTTACCTCCAAATTACATCCCCTTCCATAAGAAATTCCTGGGCACGCCACTGAAACTAGTGGTTTTATTTGGTTATCAGTGAAAATAATAACGTCTATGAAGAAACGAGACAAAATATGACGTGTCTCAAGACGTGAGATGTTACTAATTAATATTCTACCGGTCGACAATATCATATTATATTATATTATCGTAGAAGACAATTATCCATGTACGCGGCGCGTTCGTATTAAGTGTAATTAAATAATAATATAAACTGCACGTTATTCCTGTTTAAATATAATTCGTTTTTAAATACCTAACGAATACAATAATTAATTATTATTATTGCAGTGTCAAATCGACTACGTGCACGCTTGCTTAACTACCACACGATCTTCGTACGATAATAATATTATATTCTTATGGTTAATTAAACGTTGCGTTGTGATATTATTTTCGGTTATCGTAATTTTTTTTTTTTTTTTTTTCAAAACGAGTTTTCGGTTTAGTCGGATTTAATTACGAAGCGCAGTCGTGTATAAAATATTATGTTATCGTTACGTTTCTTCCCCCTAATGAACCACCCACAATTGAACACAAAATAATTACATAATATGTATATAATAATATTTAAATAACTCGTACACTCATATGTATAAGTAGTACATATTAATATTATGTAGCGCGTAGGGAAATTGATACGTTTAAATAAATCAGTTCTACCCGTAAACGAGTATCCGCCTGATAAATATTACGATGTGCTAGTTGTTGATATAGTATATTAATAAAATTATTAAGAAGCATTTTTTTTTTTCTCATACGGAACTCGTGCGCCGCCGCACATTTTTTTACAAACGCATTCATAATGATTTTACACGACGTCGTATAAAAAAAACCGTACACGATTTTATGTCCCTGCCCGCGACGAAACTACACGTCATTTTTTTAAATACCCAAATGTATTGCTACTAGTTTCGATAATTACCTGTCTACATGCTCATTTCGTATACTCAGAAGTCTCGATAAATCGGCATTAACTGCAACGTATATATTATATTATATTATGTACTTCTCGAGAATTTATCTCGAAATGTAGTACGTAAAAGAAACGTCGGTGACATCCCGGAGGAAAATAAAAAAAAAAATTTACGCTCACACTTAAATCAAGTTAACGTTCCGATCATTTAGGCACCGTATGACAATTATTATTATTATTATGCCGTCGTCGGATACAGTTAGTGTTCAAATGAATATTTTATACTATTATAATATGTTGTGAATTAATTTTGAATAAAATTACAATACTCGTATATAATAATTACCGTCTACTCCGGTCGTACAGTGTGTGCGAGAAAACGCCAAAGAAATTGGGAAGAATAACAAAAATGAAAAAAAAAAAACGAATAGAATTAAGTTAGAATGTATTCTATACTCAAAATAAATAGTAATAATTAAAATCGTAAGAAATAATATTTTATAGATAATAATTTTTCTCAATGAGTTTTTATCATGCATATATATTACTTTTTAAATAATTTAAAAGTGGTAATTGTACTAATAATAATTATTATTAGATATAACAGAATATACAAAAATTAAACACTGTTTTGTACGGTTTACATCGGCGACAACAATGTGACGCAGCGATTAAGGTTAAAACAAGAAATCATAGATTCTAATATCCTATTGAATAACATCATACAAAAATATCGTAAATAAACGATTATTTTTTTTTATAAAATATATTTCAAAAGTTATAATTAACAGCAAGGAAAAAAGGGATTAATAGGGGACACATTTGAAAATACAACGGACGAAATTTACATAGACACCTTTTACTTCTAATAAATTATTTGTACACGTTTTTTATACGAATCAGTTGGAAGATATTTACTAATATCCGTTAATTTCAATAGAATTTGAATTGGCTTCAACTTCTGTATCCAATATATCTCTTTCTTTTACATGTTGTAATGTATTTTTCTCGTATATTTTTATATTTTTCAAGTTTAAACTCATTAAATTTGTTTTTTTTTTTTTCCTTATTGCTTAGCAATTATGAATGCTTTTTCACCGATTTGTTCCGTTACAAAATTCTAGCCTTAATAATAATTACTACCGCGCAAACATTGCAAACATAATAAGAAACGTAATATTATATTAAACGCACTAGTCCGTAGCGTTTCTATATATATATATATAATATGTAATTAAATGTGATTGAAAATTCCCTTGGGCCATCGCGTCGTAAGGCAACAGATGTTGTGTTACTGCGGTGTGCACGAGAAGTAAAAGAAAACCCCGAATCGGGGCGTAAATCTATGTACACGCACAACAATAATAATTACTGTCGCCGGTATTACAGCTATTAACCCATATTATACAGGGAGTTCCACGAGGATTTACCTGTTAGATATCTCCTGAAATAATTTTTTTCATTATCTAAAGGCAATATCGCCTTGTCGCTTCAACTAATCCTCCCTGTTCTCCGCTAGTCTCTTAAATTCTATATAGCTCCATAGAGATAAAAACTTCTTTATATTTCCCAGATTTGTTTCTCTCGGCGGCCGTCCTCTTCCTTTTTTACCATTCATCTTCCCTTCCATAATATTTGTAATTAAAATGTTATGTCTCATAATGTGTCCGAAAAACTTGATTTTTCTTATTTCCATCATTTTGATAATTATTTGTCTTGGTTCTTCTATCATATTTAAAACACTTTTATGTTCGATTTCCTTTCTCTCCAGCCGATCTTCATCATTTTCATCATCTGAAATAATGGAATAATCAAATTCTATTTTTTATATACAAACATATTTCATGTTTTGGTGAAAAATTTTAATAAAATATTCTTTAATTTATTATATTTGAAAAATTTGTAGTTAATAATTTTTTAAAATTTTTATTCATGAAAATAATAACGATTCAGTACTTTATTTCCGATAAATTTATGATTTTTAGTTTCCAAATAAACTACATGTGTTACGTACGTATACGTATAAGCTAATAAAACATTTCAAAATATTATATTCTGATTTCTTCACGTTTCTCATACAGATAAAACATATTTTTGTAATCAACTTTTGCTTTAAAAAATAATGTATACCGTCTAAATTAAAGAAAGTCAGTAAAAATCATTAAATTAATAATTGGAATACAATTTTGAAACACCGAATTTTCGAGAAAAAAACTCTTTAAAATCGCCAACTCCAAATTTTTCGAAAATAATGAAATACATATATGTAGTTTTTTTAATTTCATCACGAGAAACTTAGTCTATGAACATTGTTCAACAAAATTGCGCTATCTCAGAAGATGTCGAAATGAGTAATTTCTCGTGAGACACCCTATATACCTGACACGTGATATATATATATATACTACAGCTTGTAGATTTAAAGAGCCGCACTAATCGTCGTTCGATCGAAACGTCCCCCCCCCTCAAAATGTAAGTATATATTGAATGAAAATCTCATATATATACATTCAATAAGTGGACGGACAGAATATTATAATCGAAATATTATACGCGCGTGTATAAAGTATGATGAACGGTGTACACACTCGAAGGCTAATTCGCCGTAAACCGTATAACAACAACAACAACAACAATAATAATAATAATAGTAATAATAATATGTAAAACATTTTGTCCACGTAATAAATGCACACTCGGCGGATCGCGTGCATTCCCTTTCGTCTCCGCCCCGATTCGAAAATCCTTTTTAACGACGATAATCGTGTTTTGTATTTTTTTTTTTCTTTTCTTCGATTTTCTTTCTTGTACAGATAATGTATACCGCGACGATGACGACGGTCCCTGCAGTGAATAATAGAGGCGGATATTATATTAATTCAGAGCTCGGAACTTATACCAATTACGAACAGAATAACGAGCACTAAATTATGTATTAAAATTGTGTTTAATACATGCGTTAAAAAACAAAAAAAAAAAAAACAAAATTTTTTTAAAAAATTTAAATACTTAACTGCATGGTAGGTATGCTATGCATGTTTATATTAAAAATAGCGAGAAAAAATTGTGTTCTTTTCTTTTTCTTTATAACATTGCGTGATCAAATGTTTTCCGATATTTTCGGAAGTAAATATTCTTCGATTGTCGGAGAGCAATGTCTTGTGAGACAAATGATACTTTTTCTCTTATTAAGATCTCAACGAGGATTAAATTATGCAAAATTTTAATTTAAAAAACTAGAATTTGACAAAATATGCTAAAAAAAAGGCATAAAACCAACAAAAAATGCACTTTATAACAAAATCTATGAAATATGTAAAAATATTCACATTAAAATTTCAGATTTGATATCAGCGCATAATTAAACTTATTCATATCACATTCTGTTATACTTTAAAATAAATAACAAAAATATGCAAATTTAACATTATAAATTCCAAGCTCTAAAATTTGTGTGTAGCGTGTTTCACTCGAATGGTAACACGAAATATTTCGATCGCATGACCATACATCGAGACAGAATATTTTAGAATGATTATTCGGGTAGGGAGGATACATATATTTTTGTGTAATTTTTAAAAGTGATAATCATTCCAGTGTGCGCATGCGCCAGTAAAATAAACATTTTATTAAATAGCAAAATGCATTTTTAACACAACATCAGAATAAAACTATATATATATATTTTTCAATGCAATCCTGATAAATAAACTATTTTTCTGCCTTGAAAATTGGCATACTCATAGTAATCTTATAAATTCGAATGTAAGATATCTCCTATACGTCTCACTTCGTAGAACATGGTTCTGGTTTTTGGCTTTAACTCAACCATGAACGATATATGGAAAGTTTTAAAAATAAAAATGACCGGGAATCAAGTATGATGTGTGTGTAGGGTGGGAGTCTAATTAAAAACGACGATAATAAAGACCAAGAAATAAAGTGTATTTATGAAGTATTTTTGTACGTTTATAAATCACTGTGTATAATACATAATTTTTAAAAATATTAATACTATGAGACCTTGTCAAACTATTCGATTTTGCATCAATAGGAAAATTAAAATGTTTCAAACACAACTCGATTTACAGTTTTTTACAGCTTAATCGTTCGATCGTTATTCGTACGGAAAAAATGTTGTGTCATTTGAAATGTCCAATCAGCTCCTCGAGTTTATGACATTTTTCGCTAATCACTCTTTAGAAATTACAATACACATGCGATTCCGTACGCACGCGTGTAAAACACGTGTGGTCCACCGTCCGTGTAGGATTCCGCACATAAATTATGGGGGGGGGAGTATGTGGGGGAGAAAAATCTACATTTACAGCAGTATATATATATATATACAGTAATGTACGTAGAGCCTGGATTTGCATGCGTTAGCGCATTATGTTTACTAGTCGACCGTATTGTATGCACTAAGTATGCACAAAGTACGTTACAAGAAGGTGTGATTAGGATTTGGATTTTTTTTTTTTTTTCATGCCAACATTTTAGCATATTTTCACAATTCAGAGTTCGTCGAGCATATTTTACAAATTATTTTAAGGTCATATTTGATATTTTTATGGCGTAGGTATGTTTCGCACCGTTTTTTTTAACTATTAACATAATATTGCATTTCACTTAGGTAATATAAAAATGAAGTTTATGGTTATCTAAACTGCCGTTATTATTTTTTACGTTTTTATTTTAATACTTTTATAATAATCTTTTACAAACTATATTTATACACAATAATAAACAAATAAATAACTGTTGCTGTCACGTGTTAAACATATTTACTTCAAATAGGATTTTCTATTTTAAATACGATAATTTTGGATACATTTGCCTATTTATGATACATTTTAAGGGCATATTTTATGCGCGTCTAAATATAAGTATTATAAGGAATTGCATAATATGTTAAATATTATGAACTGTACATTAGGTATGCTGAAATAATAAACCATTAATCGCATAGTTAAAATCGCATTTTTTTTTTTCAAATAAACTATGTTAATTTTACTTTCAAAAAAGTTACATTAATGATTAGGCAGTACTTATATTCAGACAATTTACTTAAAGAGTTGCCAACCCTTTCGATAGTTTACTTAAACAATCATATTATTTTTAAATACATTTTTCGAACTATTCGGTTTTTAAAATTAACTTTTGATCGTAACATTTATACTTTAACTGAAATTTCTCTTGGACACTCGAACTGTGTCAATGTTACAAAACTATCCGTATGAACAAAAAAAATACTTAAATAGCTCTATCACAACCTAAGTGAATCGATTTTGATAAAAACCACCGATCTAATATACAAATTATCGATTGATTTCAAAAAACGTTTTTTATGCAAGATGGATATATCTTAATTTATTTTTTAGATTCTGAATGAAGTGAAGAAAGTGTTTCTACAATGATGTTTATTAATTTTTTTATTTTTTTTTCTGTTAACAATTTTTCGTATGGAAATACTTGTTCAAAAGTTTCAATTAGTAACTTTTTAAAACCAGATTTGTCTCTAGATGATACTTTAGAGAGGTCATTTTTTTAATTTCTCAATCCTTCAATTTTTTTTTTTTTTTTCTGAAAAAACTACCCAAAATTTGACAAAAACTACTCGGAAACCATCATTTTATGATCCGAACTATATGAAAATTTAAACATAGACAGAAAATAATATAAGAATGATTTTGGCGCAAGAAAACTTCGAAAATGTGAACAAAAAAATTCGGACATTTATCTAACATTTTTTTTTTCTCATTTATTTTTTATATTATTGACTTCCTTCGTTCAGAATCGTTTTGTTGAAAAAATTATTTATCGTTTCTTTAAAATTCAGTACACCCGTCAAGAGAATCTCACCCGTCGTGCGACGAACACTCTTCGTGCGAAATATGTGTCCGGCTTTTTTATTCTATTTACACGAATTCGTGTTTAATTATTTCGTACAGAACGTACAATATGACATATTTAAAAAAGCTTGCTAAAAAAGCAGCAGACATGTACTTAAATACTGGAAAACTTCAAATTTCAAAATGTTCTTGGCTCAAAATAACAAAAGACAAGCCCGGTGTGGTGCAAACCAAGACTACTTTCAATGAACTTGAAGCTT